>PVIR01001151.1:121093-135179 GCA_004026965.1 Petromus typicus | reverse complement strand
TGGTTTAGTTCTCCCTGCCCCGCTGGCCTCTCTGGCTGCTGTGAAGCCCTGGACCTGTCTGTGGGCGAGTCCGCCCCTGGCTCAGGCTTCTCCCCCTCTCCGGGAGCGCCATGATGGGTCTGTGTGCTCTGCGTCTGTCCGAAACGCCGAGGCACTCCCTGACACCTGCTGGCGGTGAGCACAGCTTACTGCCTGTTGGTCTGAGACTGAAGCCGGGGAGGATTTTAACTTGGGGATGCTTACTGCAGAGAAGGTAGAATTACTTCGGATTGATCTTGCAAGGCCGCGGTGTGGTCTGCCTTATTGTGCAGCCGGGCACGGCGGCTCACGGCACAGAGTTCCCCGGGGGCCGCATCTGGGGCTGCCTGCTTGGCCTCTGCCCAGAACTTCAAGTCCCAGAGTCTAAGCTCCATCTCTTAGAACATGCTTAGCACATAGCTGTTCTTAAAGCAAGCAAAACAAAGAACGTGATTAGATATATGGTATTGTGATCATTTGCAATATATAAAATCGCCAGGTGTGGAGATGCTCACCCATTATCACAACATTTAAGAGGCCGAGGCAAGAGGGTTTTCATGAGTTTGAGGCTGACCTGGGCTGTATGTATGTATGTATGTATATATATATATATATATACGTATATATATATATATAAAATTACAGTCATTTGTCAGAATATTACTTATTTTTTTTTTTGAGACGATCTCATTGGACTTGAACTCACTATGGAGCCCAGGTGAGCTTCAAACTCTTGGCAATCCCCCTGCCTCAGCCTCCGCAGTGCTAGGATTACAGGTATGCACCATCACACCTGACCAGAACACCACTCACATCTCCCAGAATGCTGAGTTATAAAGGAAGAGTCTGCACCAGTCACCATACAGAGAGAAAATCAGGTGAGCTGGAGTAAAAGTTTACCAAGAAGTGTTTTCGTAGCTCTCAAGCCTTTGCTCCCTCTTGTTGCCTGTGGTGTGTGGTGCAGGTTACAGGCCACTCCCGCCCCAGCTCAGAAGTGGGGGTGTGTTCGCACCAACACACAGTTCCGCTCCCCTGCGTCGCCTTGCTCAGGCTCCACACGGCTCCGCAGCTGCCTGGGTTGCCGGTGAGACCAGGACCCAACCACACTCTTACCGATCCGTTCCAGGCTACGGGGCCAACACTCCTCGTGTTAATCGTCACCTAGAACTGGGGGCCCGGAGAGCGGAGCGCACTTATCTCTTTTGTCCCGTGAGAACCATTGTCTTGGTGCCTCCTGTCTGCGTGGCCGGGTCTCTGCCATCCGAGTCCCATGTTCGGACCCCACTGGCCACTGCCCCCTCACACACGGCTCCTTGGGCCCAGGCTGGAACCCAGTCCTTTCCCAAGCACTCCCGTCCCTGACTCTCCCCTTCCCTGCGCCCAGAGCCCGCTGCTTCCCACCCTCGCTGGCACAGGATTCTGTGTGGCCGCCTCTGCGCCTCTCCATCAGAGAGAACAAGCTCATCTGCGCCCCCTTCTGTGAGTGTGTCACCTCCACTGTCCATGTCACGTTGCAGAGGGGATGACACTGCTCTGGATGTCACAAGAATCCAAAGCTTGCAGGGACCGCGGCCGAGGGCTCTGCCTGCAGGCCTGACCGTGCACTTCTGAGAAGGCTGGTCCTCTGGTTATTAACTCATCTGACTTAATTTCCCCAAGAAATGTCTGTGCTGAAAAAAATTAGAAATGCCTGATTAAAGATTACTACAGCTTGACTTCAAAGAGAGACAGGGAAGGGGTGGCCCTTCATTTCCATTCTGCAGGGTGGGGACCCTTTGCCATCTGAATAACATTCCTGTTGCCAAGAAAACCAAACTTTATAGTTCAAGAGAGAGCGGTGCCCTTCATACAAACTCTGTGGTAACTGCTGCCCGGCCGGTGGCCCCGAGGAACGCCTCGGGGCGGTGAGTCCCGGGTGCCCGCGGGCTGCGGGCTCGCTGGCCTCCTTCCCCCAGGACATGGCGCAGGGGAGCTGAGACTCACCACCTACTCAGTACAAAAGGGCACAGATGCCACCGTGGCCCAGGGGCCAACTTGGGGTGTTCTGGCCCCAAACCCAAAACTCCAGGGTCATGGGAAATCACAACTAAACCCAGATCAGTCGGACATTCTCCAGAATAGCTGACGCTACCGTCCTTCCTCACGAGTTCAGCTGTGACACACAAAGGAAAGGGAGATCGGCAGGGTAAATTACAGATAGGAGGCTGAGAAAACGCTGCAATTAAATGCAACAGGACACTTTGGGTTGGCTCTTAAAGCAGGAAAACGTCGCTACTGGGAACTGCAGAGGCTGAATGAAGCCTGTAGCTCACTGTGGGTGACGTGTCAGGTCGGCTTCTGAGTTTTGCTGAGTGTCCTTGGTTATGCCTGCTGTACATGTGAGAGGATGCTGGGGGGTGGTTCACAAGAACTCTACTGCATTTGCAAATGTTTGGTAAACCCAAATTTCTGTCAAAAACAATGTTTAAAGAATAATCTTCAGGGGCTGGGGATTTAGCTCAGTGGTTCCGGCGCCTGTCTTGCAAGCGCAAGGACCCGGGTTTGATCCCCGGTTACCATATAACAAACTGGGCGAGGAGACTCATGCCCAGCAGCAACCAGTACCACATACCACAGTGCCGGGCGTGTTGGCTCACACCTGTAACCCCAGCACTTGGGAGGCAGAGGCGGCAGGATTGCTGTGATGTGAGTTTGAGGCTGAACTCAGGGCCAGCCTGAACCACAAAGTGAGACCCCGTCTCAAAAAAAAAAAAAAGAACTGCAGGCTGGGTTTTAGCTCAGTGGTTCTGGCACCTGCCTCACAAGCACAGTGACCAGAGTTCAGTCCCCAGTAACCACATACCACAGTGCTGGGAGTGGTGGCTTATGCCTGCAATCCTAGCACTCAAGAGGCAGAGGCAGGAGGATTGCTGTGAGTCCAAGGCTCACCTGGCCTACATAGTGAGCTCAGGATCAGCCTGAACTACAAAGCAAGACTCTGTCTCAAAATAATTAACCTGGCTGCTTCCAGGCAGCTAAGAAGCGTGCTTCCACCTCTCCCTACTTGCTTTGTGTTCCTCCAAGTGTCTGCCTTAGGCTGTGCTAGGTATAGGGATGGGGCTGGCCGACCCCTTGGGTCTGCACACAGCAGAGCCTTGGTGGGTCAGGAAGAACCAGATCCATTCCAGGGACCAAGGGTCAGAAGGGACCTGGGGTGGCTGGAGCAGATGTGAGGAGATGGTACCCAGGCCAGGCTGGTGTCAGAGCTCAGGGAGGAACCGGGTCACCATCAGAGAGTCCCAGCTCACAGTTATGTGTCCATCTCTGTTGTCTTTCAGTTCTTATTTTGGGGGAGGAGCAGAAGTAGCCCGGAGATGGCCTCTGGAGCACCCTCGCTCACTCTTGCAAGGCCTGGGATGGGTGCTCGGCGAGCCTGGTGCACACACTTCAGGAAAAGAAAAACAGAATGATGTTTTCAACAGACAGGGCTACCCTCCTGTGTGGGACCTTAGCGGACGCCATCATCGCAGAAAACCCACCAACCGCCGGCCTCAGAGAGAAACTGGAAAGGCACGTGCAGTGATCTCGGGAGTCAGGGTACCTGCGCAGCAGCTCACCGGCCACACTAACAGGTCTGGGAGCTCAGGGTCGTCACCGAGAGCACCCGTGTAGTTGTAGAGGCCAAAGGTAACATGTTAGTCTCATGACGTCTCGATACATTTAGTATTATAATATTTATATAAGTTTTTCTTTTCCTGAAATGTGCATGCTTTTGGGGGGTAGGCTTTGATAAAGTGCTAAGAATTGTGTGTGGTCCATATCAAGTTTTCTGCCAGAATTTTATATTTGCTTACCTTTTACTTTACTATAAAGCGAAATGACTAAGACCCTTTTGAGTAGAACATTCTCTTGTGGAGTCCATACATCTCCCTTGTGATTGTGAAAGTACTTTGAGCTCAAATGAGTACATCCTACAGCCATTTGTTAAGTACTAGACAGCAAGCACACCAAAACTTGAGATAATATTTCAACTTTTCTTAGGTCATTTTCTTCTGTGGGAGTCAGACTGTATTTATTTTGGGACTGATTGATTGATTGGCTGATTTTGAGTCAAAGTCTCACTCTGTAGTTCAGGTTGGCCTGAGCTCACTGTGTAGTCCAAGTGGGCCATGGATTTGTGGTGATCTTCCTGCCTCAGCCTCCTGAGTTCTGGGCTCAGAGGTTTGCGCTATCTTGTGGTCTTTCTTCATTAGCACATGCTTGCAGAACCTGATGTTTCGTCCTTGCACGGCCCTCAGCATCTTCCTCCCTTCCCGCCCTTCTCCCCCTCCCTCTGGTCTGGCTTCTGGGCTTTACCTCTCATCGCTCGGAGACAGAGGAGCGGTCAAGCTGTGACACAAAAGCCACGCACTTGGGCTCCGAGCCTGAGGCTTTGGGTCTGGCCGGAGCTGGAGCCATCGCTGAGGAAGAGGTGAGGGAATCAACACAGCGCCACCAGCAGCACTATTGCAGCCATGGCTGGCGACCCATGTCTTAAGGTCCAAACTCGGAGCAGAGCGAGGCAGAGCAAAGTTCCCGGCTGGGTGCTCCCGCGGGGGTGCTCCCGTGGGGGTGCTCCCGTGGAGGTGCTCCCTTGTGGTGCTCGTGGACTGTGCAGACCGAGACTCAGTCTCCCCCCGGACCCCGCACTATCGCCGGAGTCTGTTAAGTGGTCTTAGAAAGAAGAGTGAACACTGGTGCCATAAAGGGTCCAGAGCGCATCCTCGCACGCCGTGCGCTGGTTAAACCAGCTCCCAGACCCTCGAGGCCGCGCACCTGCACATGGCGTGGTCTACCGTGCAGACCAAAGATACGGGTAACGTTAAAATAGCAGCAACACAGGAGATGGGTCTGGAAGACACGCGTGAGCGACTGGTGCGCCACACGGGGCCATCACACACTTTTTCGTGGGCACACGGCAACTACACACACATGTGCACACAGTGGGATGTTCCAGGATGCGTGTGCTGTGCGTGCTCACCCCAGGCCCTGAGCGCAGCCGCCGCCCACACTCTGCCGTGTCCCATCGGGAGAGCGCTGGGACTCTTGCACAGTGGCTGTTTGGAAACCTGCCACCCGCACTGGCACAGGCCGGGTAAGAGGACGGGAGCCTCCCGCCAGCGGCCCACTCTGCCTCAGGGAGCACTGCGGTGCCTCCGCTTCTGTGGGGCCGGCTCGGACCCCTCACACGACAGGGCTGTGAGTGTCGGCCTCCACATGGAGCTCTCTGGCCCCGGTGTCCGCGGGTCCTTCCCATACCACAAACAACAGGATCCTGTCCTGCTTACACTGAAGAGTAGACAGAGATGGACGGAGATGACAGACAGATGGCAGAGGAAGACAGACGGGGGGGGGATGGGTGACAGAGATGAACACATACAGACGGTGCACAGACAGGTGACAGAGCACGAAGACAGACACTGGATGGTTGATAGAGGACAAGCAGAAATAGATGCTAGAGACACTTGATATAGGTGTCGGTATAGACAGAGGATCGATAGATGAGAGAGCCGAGTGGACAGACGCACAGACACTCCATGCTTCCTCCATTTCCACTGACGCACGCATGGGCTGGGCCCACACCTGGCCCTGTGAGCGACGCTGCTGTCCACAGGGGCAGGCGTTCTAGGATGGCTGGACTTCGCAGTGGTCCCAGAGACCCAGTGCCCTCCCGAGCGTGTGTGTGAGGCGCTCGCGCTGCATCCCACAGCTGTGCCAACCAGGCAGGGCGTAGGTGGGGGCTTCCTCTCTCGCCTCTGTCTTCCCAGCGTCAGCCTCTTGGACAGGCGAGATCTGGCCCACTGTGCCCGCGGTTCGCCCTTCCTGTGTCTCTGCGACTGTGCGCACCTTTTCATGGCCCCCAGCTGCCGGCTGTCCTAGAGAGTGTCTGCTTGGTTGTTTGGTCTGTGGTGCCAGAGATCAAACCCAGGGCCTTGCGCCTGCGAAGCAAGTGCTATTCCACTGAGCAACCTGCTAGCTGTGGAGTTAGTTCCAACACAGAAAGACCATTTTTAGGCAGCATATCACTATGAAGCCCAATCTGGCCTTGAAATCGCTATGTGTGTAGCTCATGCTGGCCTTGAACTCAGGATTCTCCTGCCTCAGCCTCCCAAGTACTGGGATTACAGATGTGTGTCAGTATGCCCGGCTTCATTTTTTTAAAAGATAAAGTGTATAAAACAGACTTTAAAGGGCCAGACTTCATTAGTAAATAAATGTGATGGGCCGCGGATGTAGCTCAGCGGGGCCATCACCTGCCTGGCGAGTGCAAGGTCCTGAGTTGATCCCTGGTTCTGTCAAAATAAATGAATGAGTGAATAAATAAATAAATGCCAAGTAAAATCTGTCATCTCACCCATCAAATTGGCAAAGGTAAATGTTAATGTTATTATTCCACATCTGGTGCTGTTCAGGGAAATCGGCTTTCTCATAATTTGCTGTGGAACTGGGAGTCCATGTCTTTCTAGATTAGTTTAGAGCCAGGAGCAACATTGCACACCTGTAATCCCAGCTCATCGGCTTAGGCAGGAATATGGCTTGACCCGTAGCTCCAGGTCACCCTGGGCCACACAGCCAGACTTCATCTCAGGAAAGTAAATGAAATAAAGTACTTTAAACAACACAAAGACACTCGAGCCATCAGTTTTACTTTCCGGGATGTGTCACAAGGACGACCTAAGGCCAGCCATGGATACACAGCTCCCAATCACGCACACAGATCAGTGAGTGTAGTGAGTCTGACACAGGGCGCGTCCACACCACCTGCGGCAGCGGCTCCCTCGGCCACACAGTGGCTCCCGTGGCTGGGCAGCAGCTCCCTCGGCCATGCAGCGGCCTGGGTTGGGTGTGTGGATGGCAGGGGGCCTGAGGGCCGGGAAAGGGCTGCCTGGGAGAGAATGGCCTGCGCAGGGCCGGAGGGGCTGTTGGGGATACATCACTCCAAAGGGCCGGTCAGTTTTCTAAGTGGCGGCTGAACATACCACGGCCTTAATGACTCTTTTCCTTACGTATTTCTGTATTTTTTTACTTCTTTTTTCATGTCAGTAATTTTTAAAAAACAGAAAAGGCCTTGGGGGCGAGCCCTGTGGGGAACACCTGCGCTCCAGAAAGAAGGTCATTTCTCCCGTGGTTTTACTGTCTAGTAAAACAACTGCACTGCTTTGCAGCCCGGAGCCTATGCAGCATTTGCGGCTCTTCCTCTTCGAGGACACGATCTGAAAGATGAAGCTGTGGTTTCGGTTGAAGAAATGAAGTCTATTAAATGGTTTTTAAAAAAAGAGTGGACATCATTGTCCGTGCAAGTTATTGGTGCCATAAAGGGTCCGGAGCGCATCCTCGCCCTCCGCACTCTGGTTAAACCAGGGACGGAGCCCAGGAAGCACAGCCCCTGAGTTTGAATTTTGTTGCCAGAAAAAAAAAAAAAAACTGTATGGGGAGCAGCTGTGTGCAGCATAGTGGCGAGGAGGCCGGGACCCCGGAAGCAGACTCCGCGTCCAGGTGCATCGAGAGCTCTTAGCAGCACACCGAGAAGCGGCTTGCTCAGGGAGGGCTCCAAGGAAGGGCAGATCGGGGCTCAGTGGCCAATGAACAAGGTGTGGGTGGTGTTTATACACAGTAAAGAGGGACAAGCTGAGTCATTTGTGGGAAAATTGGTGCACCTTGAGACCAAAATATTAAGCGAAGTAAATCAGACGCACAAACTTCATTACTCTATGGTTTATTTTATATGAGAAATTAAAAATATAAATAAAGAGAAAAAATTAAAGATAGGCGATAGGAAACAGGGAGATGGGTCTTCTTGCAGGGGGGAGGGAGGGATGCGGAGAGAAGGGAGGTGGGCAGTGCACCATCGGCCAGGAGGGAGTGAGCCTCACGCCCCACAAGTGCAGACCAGCCACACTTGTAAAAGTAGGAGATTGGCTGAGCTGAGCTGAGACCTGGGAGCTCTGCTCCACAGGAGGCAGCTGCCTGGCAAGCTCAGGGGCTGAGCCCGAGGGCGGAGGCCGGACAGGGGGCCGCACCTCCGCCCCAGCTCCGAGCTGTGAGCTGTTCTCTCTGCCTGCTCTCGGCGTCCTTCCTCTCAGCTCTCCCAACAATTCTCCTCGAGTTCTTGTTCTTGCTTTCCTCAGCTGCATTAATTACCCCCAAATGATATTGTATCTATTTAATCAGTGCATTTTAGCTTAGGTTACTTTTAGTTTTCTGACACAGGGTCTCGACCTGCAGTGCAGGTTGGCTTTGAACTCCCAGCAATCTTTCTGGCTCAGCCTCCCACGTTAGCCAATATGTTTTACAAAGGTGCTTTCCAAATGTTTGTCTAGCAGTCGCTATTATCTCTACAGCAAAAGCGGATAGGCCCCTCAGCCTCCAGTTGGCTTTGAATGTTCAGTTAGTACCAGGGTAACCAGGGGCTCTTGAAGAGCACTTTGGGAGAGGTGGGGTGACCACCGTGGCCCAAAGGTCAGCGTAGTGTACCCCACTCCCTTCCCTTGGCCTCCGTGAGAAACCCACCACGCCTTCTCCTCTGCCTCCCACGGCCCGGTGCGGAGACTGTCAGGTGGGGTCATGTGCAGCGCGCAGGTCTCAAGGGACAGGGCTCTGCCCCTCCCGCGGCTGCAGCACGATAGACGAAAGACGGGCAAAAGCCACCGTGCCTGGGGGGCTGCCCTCATCTGTGCCAGGCGTCGGTGCCAGTCTCTCATTCTGCTATTTTACACCTCATTTTTGAAGGGAGGAAGGAGGGAAGAGGAGGAGGATGAGCGGGAAACCTGCAAGATGGAGGGGAGAGTCGTCGAAGGGCCCTGAGAACGTGAAAGGACCGGAGAGGACGTCTTTCCAAAGGGAGCAGGGCAGGGTGAGTTTCAGCCCTGGCACTGGCCGGGCTCCACACCCCGCAGCCAGCCCCCCCTGGCTGCCGCCCTCCCTGAGGCCCTGCCCCTCCCACACAGAGCCCCTGCTCCTCCGTCTCCCCAGACCTTAGACCCGACACACCCAGTTCCGGATGCCCCAGGGCCCGCACGACCCTCAGGCCCTGAGCTCCAGACTCCATGCCTGACCTTCAGATAGTGTTTCCACGTGGCTGTCACCAAACATCTCACGGCCAGCATGCCCAGTAAGGGACCTGTTCTTCCTCTCCATTCCTCCTCATCCTCCCTCGTCCCTATAAATGGCAAATCCCTTTCTCCAGTGCTTGTCCGTCTTCTTGGGGACCAGATGTCCCCGAGGTCCATGAGAAAGCCTTTCAGACCCGCCCAGGGCTGTCCTGCCCAGCACCTCAGTCTGGACACTGCTCCTGGCAACGCCAGGGGTCTGTGCTCCTTCCTTCTCTGCCTGAGCTGTATGCACACGGTCGCTGGAGGCTGGGCGGGTCCTCTTGTAGTTGGCTGAGGACCTGGGTCTGAGCTCTCCACATGGCAGGTGAGCCTCGAGCAGAGGGTGGCCTGCAGGTCGAGGGCTTGGGGTACCCTGCCCCATTAGACAAAGGCAGTGGCTTAGGAGAGGACCCTACCTCACATAAAAGAGCTGCTGCTGCCCGAAGGTGGACCCCAGATGGTTAGATAGAGAGACACAGCTTGAGTGCATGGTTCACTTACGATACCAGAACACAGGAGGCTGAGGCAGGAGGATCACCTGAGTTCAAGACAAGCCTGGGCTACAAAGCGAAGCCCTGTTCTCTTTCACCTACTGGATTCTGCTGGAACTATGAGTCACGGCTCATCTTTACCGTAACTGGAACAAGTGCTTCAGGCAGTGTGCTGAAATCTACATGTTCTTATGGGGCTTGAAACTGACTCGAATTCTGGGCCCTACTCTAAAAATTAGTAGCTCTAAAACATGAAAAAAATCAACCATAAAATCTCTAATAAATGTTTGTATGATCTTAAAAGTTCATTATATCGATGTGCTCGATGTCACTGAGCTCCTACACTTCAATGTGAGAAAGTTCAGGTCATAAAAACAAATAATGTATTTTTAACAAAATTCAGACTCATCAAAATTGTTTCAAAGAAGTTTATAGCACATAAATGCATCCGAGTGTTCCTTTTTATTTGGTGTGAGGTAGCTCCCAGGCAGATGACAGATCTGCTGCTCATTAGCTGCACTGTGCTGGCCGACACTCAGTTTTCACCTCTTGTGAAGCTGGGAGATGGCAGAACGTTTGTATTTACCTCAGAGAGTTGCAAGAAGAATCCACTGATGTTGAAAAAACTTGCCATGCACCAGGGAGTGGACAGAGCAGACCCCACTGAGCACTGCAGAGACTCTCAGTGGTCAAAGCACCTGGAAGCCAGGTGAGCACCAGCCTAGCAAACTGCCTGGGAACACGCGCACTCAGGCGCCAGCCTCCGTAGAGCATCTCCTCCAGTCGGCTTGGGTTCTGTTGAAATGTTTCTCCGTACACCAAATTGCCCACATCTTGGGCTTCCTTTGGGTAGGAAGAAAGTGGTGGCTGTATAACATGACAGGCAGGACATTTACAAGATAACCTCTGAACTTCGGAATTCAGAAGCACATGGATCTATAATCAGATTCAGAAAGTAATCATATGGAAAGGACTTGGTCAAATAACCAACAGAGAAGTGGCCCTGGACTCACCAGAGACAGCCGGGCAGAGCAGGGTCAGCGGAAGCACAGCCAGGCCCTGGGCCCACTCCAAGTCTGCCCAGGCGCAGAGCCGCAGGGAATGAGTAGCATGCTGTCCTGTCTGTGTCAGAGTGTACAGAAGACAGCACCATGTAGGCAGGGATACTGACCCAGAGCAAAACTGGCTTCACTGAAGACGGTGGGGCTCTGGACAGTGTTACTGAATGAACCTGGTGGTCCCTGGTCTTCAGAGAGTGGGGCTGCAGGTGACCTGACCTCTCAGTGGGACCTCAGGGAGCCCTAGAGTGGAAGAGAATCTTGCTTTTTATTTTATTTTATTTTTTAGGTTTTTTTGAGACAGGGTCTCGCTTTTGTGGTTCAGGCTGGCCCCGAGCTCAGCCTCAAACTCACATCACAATCCTCCTGCCTCTGCCTCCCGAGTGCTGGGATGACAGGCGTGAGCCACCACGCCTGGTACTGTGGTATGTGGTACTGGTTGCTGCTGGGCGTGAGTCTCCACACCCAGTATTGTATGTGGTTACTAGGGATCGAGGATTGAACCCGGGTCCTTGCGCTTGCAAGACAGGCGCTGGAACCACTGAGCTATATCCCCGGCCCAAATCTTGCTTTTCATTTTTCAGTGCAGATTCCTTCCTGCCGAGTGCCAAGCCTTCAGGTGGGGCGGCCAGGCACACTGGTGCTGGCTGGCTGTGCAGAAGGAGGGAGCTCTCATGGTAGATAGGTAAGTCAGCTCAACCCAGACGATGGTGACGTCACCAAGGGAGACTCAATCACTTCTCCAGGCCCTGAGGAGTTTAATTCTGCACTCGCCCGAGTTTTGAATAGAAGCTGATCTTTTCAACTCACAAGACTCCACCAAGTGCCCCGCTGTGCCCAGCTCCACCACCCAGCTCCTGTCATGCCGGCTCCTTTCCAGGTCGGAAGCTGTCTGCCCAGCTGGAGTACTGGAAGGCGTTATGTGACGCTGGCACTGTCTGCAGTCTCCCATCAGCTCCAGGTCCTCCAGGTCCCCGGGCCGTGTTGAGGCCCCAGGAAGTCCCTGCAGGCTGCTCTCCAGCAGAGGTGATACTAGCAGGAAGGCCAGACGTTGCAGTGCAGGTCCCCAGGCTCCGAGCTCCAGCCTCCTGCTTCAAGAGCTACATGGAGTCAGAGTTGCCACATTGTGCCTGCCCAGATCTGCTTCCAAGTCCAGACACAGACACGCGGGGGCCTTGAACTTTCTCTGTACTTGAGTCTCCCCAAACTCAAGGGCAGGGCCTTGCACTTCATGACATGGGGGGACAGGCACAGTGGGCCAGAGCCACTTTCAGAGAAGGAACAGTGAGGCCCCGAGGGCCACTCTGTGTCTCCACAGTCATTTATATTCACTGAAATCCGTGGTGCTGTGAGGAGACGGGAAATGGGATTTCTCAACAGAAATAGGAAGAGGAACAGTCGCCTCCCAGCTGAAAAGTTCAGATTCCTGGCAACAAAAAGAAATTAAGATGATGTAGTGTCAGAGGGGTCCTAGCAGTACTTCCCTTCCTCCACTCTGTAGCACTGCATAGGGCTACGTTAAATTCTTACCGCCACTTATTAGAATGTTTCCGCAACAAAACAAACCTCATCAGCCTTGTTTGTCACAGTCAAGGATCAGGTTTTTTTTTTCTTTTTTTTTGAGACAGGGTCTCGCTTTGTGGTTCAGGCTGGCCCTGAGCTCAGCCTCCAACTCACATCACAATCCTCCTGCCTCTGCCTCCCGAGTGCTGGGATGACAGGCGTGAGCCACCACGCCCGGCACTGTGGTATGTGGTACTGGTTGCTGCTGGGCATGAGTCTCCACACCCAGTATAGGTATGTGGTCACCGGGGATCGAACCCGGGTCCTTGCGCTTACAAGACAGGCGCCGGAACCACTGAGCTAACTCCCCGGCCCAGATCGAGTATTTTTAAAAAAGGATTTAGAGATGGCCAAGGTGTTTTACTCAAAACACACCTTACACCATAAAAGAATTGGGTAAGGAAATAAACACTGACAGGCAGTCTTCTCAGAGCATGAAGGGCCAGCAAGGGCCACAGCCAACAGTGATAATGAAGGTATTTAAAATTCGAAGTGCTCTTACTTTAATGACAAAAACCGGAGCGGATGTTAAGGTGTGTGCGCTGCCTGCGCACTGTCGCCACACGGATATGCAGAGGCTGTCCACACACACTCAGTGTCACACCTCCTGGCAATGGTGGCTTAGCCCTGGACAAAAAGCAGGATAATCCTCTCCCACACAGAGACTAGGGAAACCTTAGCCCTGCTGTTCCTCCTAAGTCTAGTTTCTCTGACCTTTGCATGTTTGTCTAATACCTCTGCTTCGTGTTAGATAGCAGCAAAGAAAGAAACGCGCACTTCAGTACACAGGCCCCACAGTGTTTTAATGTTTCCAGCTTGGTTTCTGTGACTTTGGCATACTTTGTTGCCGCAGGGCAGCAGGCACTGGGAGAGGGCGCCCACGGAACTTAGACCTCGTCACAACCCCACCAGGTCTGACGGCTCTGTCCTGAGACACTGGTAAGTGGGCCTTGGTGAAGACCTGGAAGTCTCTTGGGGTGCCCCTCCTCCCTACGGACAGAGGCAGGTCACCCCATGCCCACAATGAGCTGCAGGGGTTCTCTTGGTTGCCCTGACTCTGACATTCCTGGGCCAAAGAAGAGGAGAAAGGGGAGAGAGGGTATCAAAAGGAACGCCTTCCTAGCAGAGCGATGGCTGGGTCAAATGGGGCCTCCAATCCTAGCTTTTTGAGGAATCTCCAAACTGTTCTCCACAGGGGTTGTACGAGTCTACATTCCCACCAACAGTGGAGAAGGGTTCCTTCTTCTCCACATCCTCTCCAACATTTGCTGTTGGCTGAATCTGAAATGGCATCGCTCTGCTAGGTATATACACACAAAAATTAAAAGATTCATATCACAGTGACATATGTGCACCCATGTTTATAGCAGCCCAGTTTGTGATTGCTACATCTTGGAAACAACCCAATGTCCATCAACTGGAGACTGGATAAAAAAGCTGTGGTTCTTCTACAGAATGGAGTATTACTCTGCCATAAAAAATGATAAGTTTGAATCATTTATACTTAAATGGACGTACCTTGAGGACATCCTTATAAGTGAAATAAATAGGTCACAGATGTGTAAATATCTATCTTTTCTCTGGTATGAGAAAACAAAGCTATAAATGAGTTCTAGAATGTATGTTATATATTGTGAAATAGAAAATACTCAAAGCGTAATGGAGTGAAGGGGGGAAAATAATGAGATTATAACAAAAAGAATGGAAACAAAGTTTATGTACATGGGGGTGGGGGTGGGAGGGCGGGCAGGGTTTTGGGGAAAAATGAGAATTAAGTTGTGTCATATACTGGTACAAATTCTCATTGTTGAATGCAATCATGATGTATATATGTAATGTACCAATA
>PVIR01001151.1:75000-120993 GCA_004026965.1 Petromus typicus | reverse complement strand
GGAAAGGAACGCCTTCCTCCGAGAGGGGGTGGGGGTCGGGGAAGGTCTCCACAGACGATCACCTGCAGGGGGTCGCACACCTGCTGGTGGCCACGCCCACAGCTGCGTGCAGGGAAGAAGTGGCACTGGGCAGGCACACTAGCTGCGAACAAAAGCCCTCGACCTTTTCTCTGTGGTGGTATTCTCTCGTGGGCTCCAGGCATGGTAGTTTTTGCAGAAGTGTAAGCCACCCTGGGAACTCAGCGGGGCTGCAAGCCAAGGCGAGGCGGGAGGGGAGGGGGCGGAGCCGACCGACCACAGCGAGCAGAAGGAGAGGCCCAGCTCACTGTGCTTTCACAGCGCATGCATCAAGTCACGCTCCTGCTTTCCCGGCCTGCAGGCTCCTCGCCAGCTCAGGCCCAGACTGTCTGCCCAAGAAGGAGGGCAAAGGCTAGGCCTGGAGCCTCTGGGCCAGGACTGGTGGCGGGTTTTTTTGCCCTGTGTGTGTGTGTGTGTGTCTGCAGGGCCTCCCTGGAATTGAGCTACATCCCAGCCCTTTCTTTTATTTTGAGACAGGGTGGGCTGGAATTTATAATCCTCCTGCCTCAGTCTCCCAGAGGGCTGGGATTACAGGCCTTCGCCATCAGCTCCTGAGGCCAAGATGGGCCCTCTGGGGAGCTTCTCCCAACCCAGCCTCCCTGGAAGGTCCAAGCCTGTCCCAAAAGCATGGGGCGAGGACATGCGTGGGTCCCTGGCTGCGCAGCTCCTGCTGCTCCTAAACCAAACGCCCCTTGGACCACGTTGGTGCGAACCCGTGTCCTTCCACCAGGTCACCAGCAGCGGCCAGACCAGGTCACGTGCGTCCCCTCGCGCGAGTTGGGCCGAAACGCTAATGCGTTGTGACTGCGCGCTCTCCCGGGGCCGGCCTCGCAGCTGCCTGCACATCAATAGACGTCAAAGAAATATGAAAACAATCACGACCCCAGACCTAAATCCTCACCGCAGCCCACGGCATCAGAACCGCGCCGCCGATTAATTTCTCCCAAAGTTGAGTCGAATTTTTATTCCGGTACCTTTTTCCCAGCAGATCGCGCTACATCTGTCGGGTTTGTAATGTAATTTGTAATTACTGCCCTTCATGTGGTCCGGTGCCTTGAACCACCTTTAATTAAAAGCATAATTAAGGGAAGATCTAAAGAAAGACAATTACCAGATGGTCTTTTCTTTTTTTTTTTAAGAAGCAGGAGTTGCTCAGAGGGGCGCGGGGTGCGGCCGAACCCACGGGGATGCGAAGAGAAGGGGGAGGGAGGGAGAGGGGGAGGGGAAGAGCAGGGGGAGGGGAAGGGCAGGGACAGCTGGCGCGTGCGCGTTGGACCCTGCCCAGGTGAGACCCGGCCCGCGTGCCGGCTCCGGGTCGCGGAGTCCCTGCGGCCGCGGGAGGTTGGGACGCGCTCGGGCGGAGGTCACCTGCACATCCAGGCGGTCCCTTCGCACGCTGGGCGCTGCTGCAGAGGCGGAAGGGGTGCGCGGGCTGGACGGGACGGAGGGTGGGGTCGGCAGGAGAGGAGAGGGCCAGGCCGGGAGGAAGAAGAGACGGAGTCGGAGGCGCGACCGGGGGCCCAGGGTGGCGCGGCGGGGCCCGCACTGAGGCCCGTCCGCGCCGAGGGCTCCGCTTCGGCCCCGCGTCCCAGGTCCGACTCAGCGCGGAGGAGCCGGCGGACCAGGCGGCGGCAGGACCAGGGCCAGGACCAGGACCGCGGTCCTCCGTCTCCTCGGCGCTTCCGTCGAGCGCGGCGGCGCCGGCCGCTTGGAGGGTTCTGGGCCTGGAGCGGGCCGGGCCGGGGCCAGGCCGCGCGTTCCGCTCCGAGCCCGCGGCTGCTTCCTCTGCCGCCCTGGACCCCGCCGGCCGCGGGCGGAAGCTGCGGGTCGCCGCGGAAGCCCCGTCCAGGCGCGGATTAGCGTTCATCTCACTCCGCACTGCCATCGCCTCTCGGGTTTATTAGACTCATTTGGGGAAATGAGCTCTTGCCAGGCGTGCGGCGCCCGCACCCACCAGAGCTGCGCTGCCCGGCCCGGAACAGCCCCGCGGGCGAGCCCGAGCTGCCAATATTATATTTGTGAAATGTCCTTTTGTGGAGGCTTTTAACACCTTCTTATAACGAATCATTTGTTCTTTTCTCTTTAATTTTGATAGACAATTAGCCATCGCAGATACACCCGTGCACTGAAACCGAGCATTAAACTCGCCTTTATGCAACGCTAATTTAGCATAGCTGCTTTGTTTAACTTTGCTATATAAGAACCAGGTTTTGTAGCAAAAAAGGAAAAAAATAGGTGTAATTTTATGTGGGGCTTCATTTCTTTTGGCCCTAGGGGCCGCAGCAGCACAGCCCTCTTTGTGGCACGTTCAGTTGGGGCCTGACGCCTTCTCCCTGCCCAGCACCTGCGGGTTGGGGGGAGAGGGAATTAGCATTGATATAGATTTAGTTGAAATGTAATCTCTTAAATCTGTCCAAGATTCGGGGAGATAATTACACTTTCACTGAATTGCCAGGGGTCAGCGTCTCCGAGGACCTGAGGAGTTGATTTACCAACAATAGTGTTACATAAAAAATGGCGTTTGAGATTATAATGTTAATGGCTGCGGTCGCTGGGGAATGCGGCTGCTTCCAACTAATTCCGCGTAACTTGGTTTGGGTTTTTTCTCCCTCCCTCCCTCCCTTTTCCTCTTTGTAAGAAACAAGAGCCTTTGCGGGGGCTGGACTCCGTGCGGGTGCCCAGAGGTGCCCACCGCAGCTCTGGCTCTGAGCGGACCGCTCTTTCCAGGGAGGTCCTGGGCTTCTGCAGAGCGGCCGGCTTCTTCTGGAGGACCTGACAAGACTGCGGGCTCCCCCTGCACCAGAGGCTCGGACAGAGCTGGGCCGCAGCGGCCGAGGGCCCGGCCCTCCTAGCCTCTGCCTAGGCCCTGCTCTGTGCCCTCCCAGACCTGCCTCAGCCCAGAGACACTCAGCTGCCCGAGGCGCACTTTCTACTCTAGCTGGCCATGGGCTGGAGGCTGGGACAGGGGCCCGCAGGTCCCAGCTTGGAGTGCTGACGCTTCCGGGGTCACCTGCAGGCCCTCCTGAGGACTCTGGTTACATTCACAGGGTCTACACGCTGCCGAAACTCCTGCAGCACCTCCCAGGTCACCCCAGGATTTTGTGCCACACAGATGTCAGCAATGCCATGTGCAAGGCCTCAGTTTCCCCGGGGACCAGTCAGCTAGTCCGTCTTTCCCTCCACCAACTGCCATAAAACGGCTCCCCAGGAGTGGGGCAAGAGCTGCTCTGTGGCCTCCTCACGTCACCTAGGAGTCTAGGGCCATCCTAGGGCCACCCCAGCGAGCGTCCTGGGCCTGTGCCAGGATGCGGTCCCTGCTAACGTCCAGGCCCAGGGCTGCTCTTCTCTCCACGAATCAGGCTCAGGGACACCGGCGGGGCTGGCCCTGCCCTCAGGCCTGGCCTGACTCTTCTTCGAACTTTGCTTCTCTGAGGAAGGGGTGCCGGCCCCGTCCCACATAACCAACAGGCAAGAGCCCAGGGCGGGACAGGCAGGTCTGTGCTGGCCCAGGCGTGGCAGCAGGAGAGGCCTGGCGCCCAAGGCCTGTGCCAGGAGGGGGGTCCCTGTGTCCTCATGTTTACATGGGTGCCCCCTTATCTTATATGTAACAGCAATATATATGTTAATTGAAAACTTCTGAATTTAAAAAGGTTGTGACAAGTTATAATTTGTCCTGTCAATGCCTGGAATCCTTATTTATCTCTTTAGCTGCCTCCCGCTCGTGCCTGTCAGCTAACAGCTTGCCTAACTCGTTGACTTCCTCACTCATGGCACGGAAATGACAAATGTGCTGTTTTATCCGTACAATTTATTTCATTATTGTTGCCAGCACGAAGCATCACCATCAATCATAAGGAAGTCCAGTTGGCAGGTGTCAATCTCCATGTGTTTTTGTATGTCTCAGTCTATATTTAATCCAATTATAAGGGTCACGGAATAAGTGCCAATCCTCTTGTTACAACTCACATCTTATTTAAGATTTAAAGTAAAGAAGTCAACTCAATCACATAGACCTTTGGGGGTGTGTGGTCAAAACACCCCGTCTCCCTCGCCCCAGTTGGAGTTACACAGCCAGCCCTTTCACTAAAGAGTTGCCAGGAATCTGCATTTTATGAGCATTTGTGTGCAAATGAAGCTGCTCCTCACTCTACCAAGGCAAAGCAGGCTTAATGACGACGCATCTTTCCGCTCAGTGCCCATTCAAATACAATTGCAGATCGAAGCCGGCCTTGTCACGTCGAGAAGAAGTGAGTCTCTAACATCCAGGATGCGCCTGTCGACTTTCAGTGCGTGGCATCCAATCACCCCCGGGGAATTCAGCTGACGTCTCCGTCTCCACAGACAGGGAGAAAAAGAAAGCAGAGTGGATCGCTCTAGAAGGGAGAGGACAGCAGTTTTCTCGAGTTGACGGAAGTAGAGGTGTTTCTTATTAGGAATGCAAACTGGAAAGCTTGGATATTTTTCTCAAAGGTTTAAGAAAACTTTCTGCAGTGGAGGGGACCTGTGGTACTCTCCGTGTGAGGACGGAGAGAGAAGTCGGGCTTCGCACGGTCAGGACACAGCCCCTCAACTGGCGAAGAGTTGGCAGGTGGTGTCTTTGCTGAGCATTCTCTTATTTTATGTTCGGAGTCACAAAATGCTCTTGCAGTTTTTACCTAAAATATAAAAAGGTCAAAATAAAAGCAGAAAGGGGAGGCTCAGGAAAGTGGCCCTGCCATACGCCCAGCCCTGCTAGTTTTATCTCTGAGCCAGTATTGCTCTCTGAAATGCTCTAGAAATACATACTGTATGTTCTCTGTGGTGTGGGGACTTCTCCCTCTTCTTCTCTTAATTTGTAGGTGAGAGAGCTTTAGGAAACGCATGTATGAATTAGTGTGCACCCAGAAGCACTATTTTCTAAACTAGAATTAATAGGAAGCACTGCTGTCCAGTGCTGGTAAAACGGAAGTGGAATATTTGAGTGGGAAAATCCCTTTCTACTTTTCAGCTGTTGGATACTCAGTGCCCATTTTTGACAAAAAGAGAAACAGTCCACCCCACAGCCCGCCCGCACTGGGCGCCAGTCTGCTGGGAGGGCTGCTTATCTGCCCACAGTGTGGGGGTGCAGGATGGGCTGCTCCCCTCCCCCTTTCCCTGCTCCCCCGACCTACACTGGGTCCAGCCTCTGGTCCTGCCCAGCCTTACTTCCCACAGGCTCCGGCTTCTCTGTGGCGGTGGTGGGTGTCGCCCGTGACCCAGGCAGGTTAGAGCTGCCTGTGGTGGAATTCACTGGGGGCTATCCTGGGCTGAGGGGCAGCCTGGAAGACGGGGCATCTCTTTTCTCTTTGCACCCTACCCACGTCCTTCCCCGGGCAGCACTTGGTGGCCTCTGGGTCTCCGGTGGCTTCGGGGTGGCTGTGCTTGCAGAGGCCGGCCCACTGGGCTTGGGCGATTGGCCGCACGGGGTGGAGGCGCAGCTGCACTTCTGCCTTCAGCCTGAGCCTGGCTGATGAGCAATGCAGGTTGGCCCCGCGGCTTGAGCCCCCAGGGCTCCCTTGGTGATGGGAGAAGCAGCCGGTGGCCTGGCGTTGCCAGCATCGCTCTCAAGCACCCTGCTGGGTTGCGCGGATGCACACGCTAATGGCCTGCACTCTAAACAGACCTAGATCCACCCTGGGCAGCAGGAGAGGGGGTAGGGGACACTGGACAAGAACACACCCCAGATAGAAAATGAGGGTTGACCAGGCCTGTGCAGGTCCAGGCCCTCCGGAGCCCTGCCCAAGGCAGGTGGCAGTGCAGAACAACCTCAGATTGGTGCACAGGGTTCTGCAGAACAGCTAGGAGCTCCGTGAGAGACTGAGTCACGAGAGAGGCTGGTATCGGCTGCCAGATGTCGAGGGTCTGGGCCTGAACCGGTCAGCCCTGACTGGCAGCAAGAGGCTGCCCAGGCTTCTCTGGCAGGGCCCCCTTCTCCCCATCCACCTTCTGGCCTCAAAACCCCCTCTCAGGGCAGGAAGGACCACCAAGTCCGGCTTTGAGCTGGCCAGGCCAGTGGTAACAGCTTGCTGCCCCAGCCACCACCTGAGCTTTTGAGAGGGTGCACCTGGCCAGCTGTGCGAGAGTGGAGCGGGAGCCTTGAGATCCGGCACCTTGGGACATCTGTGCACAGGTCTCCCATGCCACTGTGCCACCCTACCAGGGTGCACAGGAGCTGGGCCTTCTGATGGCTCGCACAAGCACACGCACCCCTAAGCTTCCACCTGGGCTGGGCCTGCAGGAGCTGTCCGAGGCTGGCCCCATGCCTCCTGCCTTCCCTGCTGCCTTCTCTGGTGCTTTTGGCCCCTTAAGTTCGACCTCTCCAGCAGGCAGAGAAAACCAGCCGGAGGCGGAGCAGGCCCCCTGCGGTCACCCCCGTTCCCACAAGCACCCCTAGTTTCTCCGCGCTATCCCCTCACCTTCCGGGGTGCGGACGTGCCGACCAGCAGGGGCGGTCTTGACCTCGGTCGGTGCCTTCCCCACATCCCCAGGCCATAAAGTCAACAGCAAACGCTGCAGTCAACGAGGAGCACAATCACCTACATTTTCTACGTGGCTGGAGCCTGTCAGCCCCGCAGGGCCGAAGGCTGGGTGGGACGGGCGTCCCTCCAGATCCCGGTGTCCGGCAGGGATGGGGGTTCCGGCCGGAGGGGCGGGATCATCGCGCCTTGAGCCCCCTTGTAGCCTCCTGAAGTCGTCCCCCGCCGACCCGGCGCGCACTCGGGGTTCCTCTGTCCAAGTGACTCCCGGAAACCGAGAGGAGCACAGGTGGCCACCCAAGGGGCGTGACCCTAGACTAGGCAGGTCCAGTCACAGAAAAGGACGAGGTGGTCCCTGCAAGCTAGGGAGGGGGAGCCAGGCTGGCCGGAGCGGGGCGATCGGCCTGGACCTGGCACGATTGGGGGGTCCCCGTCCAGACCTCTCCGGCCGAACCCGACTCGCCGCGTGACGTCACGCGCGCCCGCAGCCAATGAGCGCGGCGCCGCGCGGGTATTAAGGAAAGTTGGCGCCCGCCGCGACACCCTCTCCTCCCGGGGACATTTAAACTCCCGGCCGGGCTCGCGCTGCGCGGCTGTCACACCGCCCCTGCCCCGCCGCGCGGCGGGGAAGAGCGTGGGAACCGGAGCGCCTGCTCCGCCTTCCTCCAGGTAACGCTACCGCTGGGCCCCGGCTCCGGCCAGAGCCCGCGCGCGGCCCGAGGCTGCGCGGTGCTTTCTTGAGGAGCTGCGTGGAGGCGGCAGAGAGCCCCAGCTGGCCTGGGACGGGTGCGCCGCGCTTGACCGAGGGCTCTTCTCCGCCGAAGGGGAGCAGGCCTGCCGCGCGGCCCCTGCTGCGGGCGGGCGGGGCGGTGGCGGGAGCGCGCGGTGGCGACGGAGGGTGCGGGGTGCGAGGTCGCCCCAGCGCAGCCCTGCCAGCCGCCGAGGCGTGGAGAGGCCCGCAGCCGCTCCCGGCTCCCGCGCCGCGCCGCGCAAGTCTCCAAGTGTGGCAGTCGCAACGACGACTGAGTGTGAAAACCGAGGTTCGCGTCCCGGAGAGGCACAGGGAACGGGAGCCACGCGGGCCTCAGAGCCGGGCCACGCGGGGCAAGGCGTGGGGCCCGAGCTCCCGGCTGGTCATGGCGACGCCCGGGAAGCGCGCGGAGAGGGGCTCCGGTTACACGCAGCTTCGGCCGCCTTGCCGACCTGGAGCCCCGGCCCCGGGGTTGCAGGGTGCGGCCGAGGTGAAAGTTGCCCAGAGTCCTGGAGGAGGGGGGTACACTGCCAAACTTGGGGGGATCTGAGGCTCTGTGGAGCCCGCCGACCGCAAGAATCGCGCTCTAGGGTTGAGAAGGTCTCCGGCAGGCCCTGCGCGATCCGCACCCCCTCCCTAACTCTGGGGGGACTTTGCGGGGTGGCCTGGGTCCCAGGCACCAATGACAGGTGCGGGGAACCCCTACCCACCTCCCTCGGGCGGCCACCCCCTGGCCGGGCCCGCCAGCCGCGTGCCTTACCTGGTCGGTGTCTCCAAGGCGGGGTCTCTCCTGGAGCCGGGCTGCGAGCAGGTTGCCAGCCTCACTGTGGAGAAAGGTCCTTCTCCTCCAGTCATAAATCAAACCCAGCCATCCTCGGCCTCCTCCCTCATTAGAGATGTTTATTGGAGATTGTGTTTATTCGGCTGTCACGGCGAGAAAACGCGGTGACATAATTACCTCTGACCAGAGTCCCTGCTGGCGCCCAGGGCGAGCAGGGGACCTCCGTGGTGGCCTTGTCGCTGCCCTCCGCGATCACAGGGCAGGTGTGGCCAGCTCGCCTTTTCCTCCTGTAATTCTCATATAATTTGGATTACTGGAGGAATTGCTATTCGGATGTCCCCAGGGCCTAGGCGTTTATTTATGTATTTTAGGATTTGAAAGGCAAACGGGAAGGGACCCAGCCCCCTCCAGGGCAGCAGAGGGTGGTGTGAGAGTCCCTCAGCTCTGTAAATTTCCGGCACCATGGAGGAGCCGACTGGCACAGTGCAGAGGGGCTCAGTGGAGGGAGCGAAGCCGACGCTGGCGCTGGGCTCACGGCGTCCCTTCGCCTCCACGCCGGGAGGCGTGTGGGCCCCTCTGGCGCCTTGGACTGCCCAGGCGTCCGGCTCTCCTAGGGTCAGCATCTGTGAGACTCGGCTAGGAAGTCGTGAAAAGTGCCGGCTTGTTCTCTGATCGCAAATACAATTTCTTCGAGAGTCCCGACTGTCTCTGGGATCCTGGCTTTTGATCCCTGGCTGCTCCCTCTGTGCTCCAGGCGCTAATAAAACTCAAATCGGGCCCCTCAGTGCCTTGACTAACAGGCAGATTAACTCTTACAGGGGCTGGGAACAGCTTGTCCCAATCAGAGTCCTCTCAAAGCCGCCGGACAGACGTACTCGCTCCACTGCGCAGGCAGTGGAAGCCAGTTCCGACTCTGCTCCCCCCACCTCGAAGCCGGCCAGCCCGAGGTCCCAGGCTCCAGACGGGCGGCCAGGAGGGAGGAGGGACCAGGCCTCAGCTCGCTGCCCTAAGAAGAACTCTTGCTCCTGGGGGCAGAGGTTACAGGGCAGCAGAGGTGGGGTCTGCCCTGGGCTGACAGAGCCAAGGCCAACTTTCCCAGGAACGCTGTTTGCAAGAATCCGAGTGCTGCTTGTGTAGAAAGCAGCCAAGGGGAGCTTTAGCTGGGGTACCTGGGGCTCCAGCACAGGAGTCAGGCATTAGACCCGAGGCCACTCTGCATGTAGGCAGGGAGGAGTGGACAGAGGCATAAGGATGCTGGCCGCACTGTCCATGGAAGGGAACCAGCCCTGAGTGCGGCCGGCACATGGGCCATTGGCAAGAGGCAAGAGAGGGCCAGGGCTCGAGGCTCTGCGGCCAAGTGTGGCTGCAGTTTGGAGGTTTCTGGAAGGACTCTGGGCTTGGCGAAATCGACCGCGAACTGAGCAGGACAGTGGCAAAAGAAGAGGGCAAACGGTTCAGGCAGGGGAGACCCTGGCACTAGGCGGCTGGGCAAGAAGCCTCTGCCCTTGGTGCTCCAGGACCTGTGTGTGGCTCTTGCCTGCGGGGAATGCACCTTCACAAGGCTCTGTAAAGCGGTGCAGGATCTACCCAGACTTTCGTCCAACAAAGAAATTCCCTCTTCCCACTCCCCAGCGGCTGTCACCACCCCCCTGCTGGCCACAGGGACGGCAGAAGTTTCAGGATTCAGGGACACCAGAGGCAAGTCTGGGTTCAGAGGAGAGCCAGCGACACATCCCTGTGAGCTGAGCCCTTCCCGTCTTCATCCCAGGCTGTCTGGGGACCCGGGACCCGGTCCCTGGGCTCAGGGATGGCAGAAAGGCCGGCTAGTGCTTGCAGCATGCTCTTGTGCAGAACTCTGGGGCAGGCTCTAGGCTTTCGGTGAGGAGGGCTACTCCCGTGACACGTCCTTTTCATGAGTGGGACCACCCGGGTGAGCATCCAGTGTGCAAGGAAGGAGGCAGGCCTCTGAGGGCATTAGCAGCCTTCACCGCAAGTCAGTGGGAAGCCGCCACGAAAATGGCGACCTGTTCATAGCCTCGGTCCTGCAACACCTGTCCCTGGCCTCGCCGCCCACGACAGCGGCCGCCGTGGCGGGCTGGAGGAGAGTGCCTGGAGAGCAGCAGAGCTCCCGACCTCGGGGGACCCGCAGGACCAGGACATCTTGCTCCCACCCTTCTCTCCATAAACTTAGCAAATTATCTCCTTCTCGGCAGAGCCTCCTTTCTCGCCCCCAAACATCTACTACACTGTAGAAACAGTCACATCTTCAGTTGCATTCGGGTTTCCAGGCGCCTTCCCTGCGCCTTTAGCCCACCAGTGACGTCAGGGGCTCCCACTCGGGGCTTCGGCATCTTTGGGTTTTTGATGGAAACTTTTCTGGGGATGGGTGGGGGTGGGGCGAGTAGGGGCGGGGAGGCCCTCGACTCAAAGTCAGTCTGGGGGGGGGGGAGGGTGGGTAGCACCAAGATTACGCGCTTGGAGGCAGAGCCTAAAGAAGCAGGTGCTAATCCACCGGGAGCTAATTGAGAGTTGTCTAAATGATATTAGTCTTCAGTTCGGACGGAGCCACTGGGCCTGACCCTGTCTCACTACTGAGTGGAGAGACCAGGGCCCTTTCTTGCTTGCTTGAGAAGTACAAAGTGGTAGAAAGGGCATGCAGGCCTCGCAGGCCCCGAGACACCGCTCCACTTCCAGGGGTCCGAAAGTCGCGGTCCTGCGAAATCCGGCGCGGCCGAGGCTCGGCGCCCGCGCAGCCTCCTCTGAGCGGCGGCCAGGGCTCAGCCGCGCGATCCAGAATGCAGGGCCGAGCCAACACCTGGGCTAGGCCGGGGGCTGCTGGTGAACTGAGGCCCCTCCGAGTACACCAGGCCCGGCCTCCGCGTCCGCGCACCCCGTTCCAGCGCTTCCCCAAGAGGTGGCGTTAGGTAACCAGCACCTTCCCGAGTCGCCGGGAGCCCAGCGTCCCTGTGGTGGCTGCGCTTCAGCCTCCGCGCTGGCTTCCCCGACCCTCTCCGGCCGGGCCCTTCCGACCCCAAGGACGCGCAGCCCATTGCCTGTGCAGCGCTGCACTCGGAGAGGCGACTCCGGAGTGAACTGAACTGTGTCCAGATCAACAGAGAAACACATGTGCTGCTGCCGCGGGCAAGACGGAATGGCCGGCTACTTACTTTCCTCTCCGGCTTCTGGCAGCAGCCGAAGGGGCTCTGCGTCCGTGCGCCGGCCCGACGCGGAGAGGGGGTCGCAGAGCAGGGACACGCGCCCACGCAAATCGCGGGGCGCACGGCACGCGCGCACTCGCCCTCCCCGGCAGCGGTGTGCCCAAGTCCCCACCCCCTCCTGGGCCCCCTCCAGCCCCTCCTCCAGGCGCCTGGACCCGAGCCGCTCAGTCAACAAAGGCACGTGGAGAAGTTGGGAGTGTTTGGTGAGGACCCTCGGGCTTTTCACAAGTCTTCTGTACACACACTAGAGCGTGTTTACTCGGCCTCTGCGCCGGGCCGGCCTCGCACCACGGCTTCCAGAGGAGAAAGGCGAGAAGAAAGGGCCGGGCGTGGAGGGCTGGTCAGGCCGAGTCCTGACCCTCTTCCGGCCTGGGCCTCGCGCCTGCACCGCCAGGAGGAGCGGGGCCCCGGCGACGCCCCGGCCCGGCCCGGCTCCCGCGGGCCAGTTGGGCCCGGCCAGGGACGCTCGGGGCGGGAGGGCAGGCGCGGCCGGAGCGAAGGAGGGGCGCAGGGGGACTGCGCCGGGCTGCGGGACTCGTTCCGCTCGTGGGCCCGGCCCGAGGGTGGCGGGGCGGCGCGGGGCGCGGCTCAGGCAGAGGCCTCCGCGCGATCGATCTCTCAAGTTCGCGGGCGGTGCGGGTCGGGGCGCGGGGCCCAAGCCGGGCGCGGAGCCGGGACGACGGCGGCGGGGCGCAGCAAGTGTATTCATATTCAAACAAACGGACCAATTGCGCCGGGCGGGGAGCGGGAGCGGCCAATCGGCTGGCGCGAGGCCCCGGCGCTGCTTTGCATAAAGCAATATTTTGTGTGGGAGCGAGCGGCGCATTTGCATGTTGCGGAGTGATTAGTGGGTTTGAAAAGCGAACCGCGGCTCGGCCCCATTTCCCGCTCGGGTTCAGGCGCAGGAGGAAGTGTTTTGCTGGAGGATGATGACAGAGGTCAGGCTCCGCTAATGGGCCAGTGAGGAGCGCGGCGGCGAGGCCGGGCGCCGCGCACACATAGCACCGCGACCACTTAGGTGTGCTGGCCGCGCCGCTTCCCCGCGCTCCCGCCTCGCACGCGGAGCCGCTGACAGCCCCTTCATTGTCACTCTCTGTCTCCCTCCCAGGGATCCCGGCGCGGCTCTCGCACTCCAGCCCCGCCGCAGCGTCCGCGGAGAGAACTCTCACGAGCAACTCCTCGCGGGCGCCGTGCTTGCCAACCGTTGTGGTCATTAAGCGGCAGCGCCAGAAAAAACCCCAAAGGCAAACGAGCAGCCACAAACTCCCAGCCCCACAAAAGTCCTGACAGGCGCTTCGGTCGCGCGAGAGCCGCGATGCCTCCCAAAGGTGAGTCGCTTCTTTCTCCCTTTATCTGGATCGCCATCGGCAAGACCAGCCTCTCCGCGCCGTGCTCCTCGTCCCTCCCCTGCCGTGCTGGGACCGCGGGGCCGGAGAAGTTTCCCGGCCCGAGCCCAAACTTTCTCCCTCGCCCCGGAGTCCTCTCCGGAGGCGCCGGCCCGGGCGCGGGGCGCGGGGCGCGGGCGCGCGACGAGGGCGAGCTCGCGGGAGACACTGAGGCTGGAGCACCACGCCTGGGCCTGGCATCCCTGAAGATCTGGGGCTGGCGGCGGGGACGAGGGTGGCCGCGCGGTGCCTGGACCCTGAAGGCTAGCGGAGATCGGCCGCTTTGTCCAGCGCGGGTCGCGGGCGCGCAGACCAGAGACCCAGAGCCGCGCGCGCCCCGGCTTTGTGCCGCTCGGCTTCGCCGCAGAGAAGTCCAGGCCTTCCATGCCCACGGCCATCTCTCCCGCGCCAGCCCAGACCAAGCGGTCGGCGAGGTGACCACAGCGCGCCCAGAGACACCGCAGTCCGCGCTGCGGGAACCGAGCCACCAGGCCGAGGCGGCGGATGCGTGCGGCGAGGAACCTCGGCCTGGCGAGCCGGGACTGTCAGGCCCTGGCGCTGCCTGCAGCCCAACTTGAGCGCCGAGCTGGGACTTGGACACTCTGGGCAGTGCAGGCTCCCGCTGCCCTGGCCCCCGCCCTGCAAGACTGGGTGCAGCGGCTCCGGCCTCCTGCGTGGGGGGTAGTTTCTCCTGTCTTCCTCTGAACAAATCTCTGCCGCCGTTCACGTTTCAACAACTTTGAGCTGGAAAAGTGGTTTGCCTTTAAAAAAAAAAAAGTATGAATCCTGATTTTTTTTCCCCTTTGTGTGGCCTAAAAAAAAGTCTATATGAAGCGTTGGCTTTCCCTCCTCCGATCTTCTCCTCTCCCAGCTAATTAGTCTGAGTAATTCGAGAGCTTTCGGCTTCTAAGACCCGAGGAGAAGTGTCTTTTCAAAGTTCATGAAGTTGTTGCCTCTTTCCCCGCGCAGATTTTCTCAGTCTCCCTGCGCCATAATAGCCCTGAATCTTAGCAAGTGTAATTGGGGGAAATGGAGTTGAATTTCAAGTGGAAATGCTTTTCTTTTTCGAGTGCTAAAACCTGGCCCTTCAGTCTTGAGTGATTTCTAGAAAGTTTAAAAACAAAGTAAATGTGCTTTCTTTCTTTCTTCCTTCCTCATCTGCTCCAGAGCTCTCTAAGCCATTTTGGATGTTTAACTGGAGCTTGGGAAGGCTTGAAGAGGGGCAGGCACAGCAAATGGAATGAAAGCAAAGCGCTTGAAAGCCCACCGCGAACCGAGGGGAATAATAGTTGTTGCCGTTGACATTACATTTTTTACAGCCTGTGACCTTTGCGGCGGTCTGAAGGCGATTTGATTAGCTGTTATCTTACTGGGCCCTGGAGAGTAAAACTTTGTCATCCTAATTGCTAATTACTCTCTGGCCTGGGGGCAGGAGGAGGGAAGGATCGTTCTCCCTTTCACCCCTTGGGGTTGGGTTTTGAAAATTAATAAAAGCAACGACGGTATGGAAGCTAGGCCCGTGCTGTGCCGGGAGCGCAGAGGCCTTCGAGGCCGCATGAGGCCTGGGAGACCCGGGAGGTTTCTGGAGCCTCATCCGACTTTGGATGTGGCTCTGTGCACCACAGAGCGGCAAGAATCCGCGGGCTGGGCTCGGAGCTCAGCCTCTGAGTTCACAACTGCTTCCGGGTGCCCTGCTCCCCGGCTTGCCGGGTTGCTTCTGCTCAAAGTGTTAAGGATTACTTAAGTCATTAAATAGCTTCCCGAGAACCGAGTGAGAAAACCGGAACTTGAAGTGTTAACACGTTCCCAGCTGCTTCGAAAATTAATCATCAAGGTCTTTCTGGGTCCTGCTAAATTTTTAAAAATGGCACCAAGAAAGTACCAGCGGAGAAGGGGCACGCATCTGTGCTTGTGCGCAGGGTGGGGGCAGGAAGGGGCTCAGGCAGTCCCACCCTCCAGTGAAGCCCGCTCGCTCTCCACCTGCGGCCCCTCACCCCAGCCACACGTTTGGGGGAGGGACTGGCCGCCGAGTCTCCGGGCTGAGGCAGGGCCGAAACTCAGGCCGCGGAGGTAAGCGGCCGGCTGGGAGCCAGCCCGGCTGGGCATCCGGCCGCGACAGGGCCGCGGTTACCGGCCGCGATCGGATGCTGAGAAGAGTCCTGGGTGAGGTTTGTTTTTCTGACTTAAGCTGCCTCCCAGTTAGTTAAGAATTGGACTGCAAACAGCTTCAAAGAGAAAACTGTGCTTGTTGGAAATCGCTGCTGCTAAGCAGGCAGCATTAGAATCATCACAGGCCAGGAGGAAAAAGGGTAATTTTTAAAAAAGGGACAGAAGTGACGCGCGGCGATACTGTGCTTTCCCCTCTTTTGGGGGGTGAACTTCTCGAATGGGCTCTTCATTGTCACTCTCCCTTCCCGGTGGAGCTCCCCGTGGTGCCCTTGTATCTTTTTACTGCCCCACCACTCGCACCAGCAACACAATTACCCCAGATATTTATAAGGAGAAATTATGTTTCTGTTTTCTCCTCCCCCACGCCCAGAGCAGCTGTTAGGGGAAGGTGGAAGGGGCGGCCCGGCTGGACCTCGGTCGGGAGCTGGCGAGGTGTGGCCACGGGCTGGAAGCCTCGCCGCAGGCTGGGAGCTGGCGTGCCTAGGGCTGAGGGACAGCAGGGAAGGGCAGCCATTGTTCCTCTGGAGGCTCTTCCACCACGCTCACCTCCTGCCCTTCTTACTTTTTAAAGCACTGAGCCGAGGTAGACAGCGTGTGCCAGGGCGGGGAGAGGGGGCCGGGCGAACCCCGAACCCCGGATGGCAGGAGCGAGGTGTGGGCAGCGGGGCTCCGAGCTGCTGCGGAGTTCTGCGGGCTGAGGCAGGTGCTGGGGCTCTGGGCGGCCTTTCTGGGGATGGGTCCGGATGAAGGGTAACCAGAGGCCCGGCCTCCGCAGACTTGGGGCCCTGAGGTAGCGGGTCCTCCTGGGAGGCGTGCAGCGGCTGTGAAGTGCTCGGAGGCTGTCTTCCCTGAGTCTCCAAACTTGGTCTCTTCTCCGCACTCTCAGGCCCTGCGCCGCCCCTTCCTCTGGTTTCGCTTTCCCCTCTTCCTTTCTTAGGATCTTGATAATTTTGCAAAGTGAAACCCTGACTGTGAGGATTCTCCAGTTCTCCCAGCACAGAGCAGCGCACCCTTCTCCTCGTGGGGAGGCTTCTGTGGGATGGCCGAGAAACATGGGTGCACTGAGGGGCGAGGGGCCCCCCGGCAGAATGGCCAAACCCCGAGGCCCACTTGCCTGGGATTGGGGCTCGGGGGGCTGTCACCCATCTGAGCTTTTTGCCGCAGTTTGACCTCCCTTCTCTCCCTTCGTTATGTCCTAGGGGGAAGACTTTAGGGGTGCGCAGATGTGCAAAGCCTCTTATTTGAAGAGCAGACAGACATCCCCGATTTCAGGCAAGTTCTGCGATGCTGCCGTGGCTGCAAAGCCTAAAAGAGGCCAAAGAACTGATTCGGAATATTCCTGCATTAGAGTTCAATTAGAAGAAAAACTTCAGACACAGGCCATGGTTCCTCCTGACCGGAGGGCAGGAGCCCAGGAAAGCTGTGTGAAGCCTAGGGGGGCCTGCACTGGAAGAGAGAGGGAAGTGACCCTAAGATTGCCCCCAGCCCCGGATCCAGCTCCAAGTGAGGGACTCCAGTCCTGCCGGCGAGCGGGCGGGGTCAGCCTGCCTGGCTCGGCCAGGCCGGGGTCTAACTCCTGCTTCCTTGCCCCACAGAGCCCCGCACTGCAGCCCCGTGGGACCCTGAGGCCTCCAGCCAGCGCCAGCATGCAGAACAGTGAGTGCCAGGCTGGGGTGCAGGGGCCCCTAGGGGACTGCGGGCTGGGAGGCCTGATGGAGACACCCCATCCCCCCAATCCTCTAAAGCACACCCCACCCCCACCGGCCCCTGCCCGGGCTCTGACCCCAGAGAGGGGCCAGTGCATGGGGCGGGGCGAGCTGGGAGCTGGAGGCCCCTGGCTCAGGGGAGCCAGCAGTGTCCCCAGCTCAGGGTGGGGCTGGGGGCTGAGGCCCGGGTGCCCTGGAGGCCTGGCCTGGTGGGTGGAGTGGGGGCCGACACTGGCCAGCTGCAGAGCCTCCTGGGCCTCCCAGACTTGGCTCCTCCTGTCTGTCCTGGCCCCCAGCTTTTCTAAGCGGTGTGTGCTGTGTACAGGGGAGTAGGCGTGGACTGGGGTTCTGCCTCTCTGGAGGACACAGCCAGGGCCAGGCCCAGGCATCTGCAGCCTGGCACCTAAAAGGTCCTCTGCTTGGTCTGCCTGTGTGCCTGGGCAAGTGGGTGCAGGCTTCGCAAGTAGTACAGGTGGCAGTCCTGGCACTTGGGGCTCTGGGCTGAGTGTGTGAGGCCTGTGGGCTTTGTGCCGTGGCTCCGGGAGTGCGCGGGCCCTGGACCTCCAAATGGGCACCATATGTTTTCCTATTAGAGGCTTCGTGGTCGAATTCGAGGCGCATAATCATCGCCACTGGGCAAGCGCACTGCGTCCCCAGGGAGGGCCTCCATGATTGAGGCTTAACCTCAGGGCGGGTCAGAGCGCGGCCTCGATGCCTTTTTGGTGCTGGCAGAGTCTGTGTGCTCCACAGGGTGAGGTCTGGATGGCGGCCACAGCCTGGGCATTGTGACCTTACGCTCTGGGCGCAAGAGTTTGCAAAGTCGCCTTTGGCCCGGGTTCCCGAGCGCTCCCTGCCCAGAGGTGCGGCCTGCTGTGCTGCCCAGGCAGTGAGGGCAAGGCCTGCTGGCTGGAGGAGTGCTGTCCCCGCCGTCCCAGGCCAGAGCCCAGAGCCCCAAACGCCTGTCACTTCTCATTGTGCTGAGGCCCAGCCCCTCCACAGGACCCCCCTCGGCAGCCAGCCTTGGGCTACCCTGAAACTGCGCCTCCCCTTGAAGGAGAAGGGAGCGTAGTCCAATCTCATCTGAGTGATCTACAAATAGGGACGGAAAGGGTCGTTTTATCACGGTCCCGTTTGTCGTGACGATGCAATTTCCTGGAGCAGAGCACTGTCACAAAGTGACAGGGCTGCCACCAGCGCCCCGACTGATCTTTTCAATTAGCCTTCCATGCATGATCCGGAGCGACTTCCGCCTATTTCCAGAAATTAAGCTCAAACTTGACGTGCAGCTCGTTTTATTTTAAAGACAAATGTCAGAGAGGCTCATCATATTTTCCCCCCTCTTCTATATTTGGAGCTTATTTATTGCTAAGAAGCTCCAGCTCCTGGAGTCAATTTATCAGGAGGCTCCAAGGAAGAGAGAAGAGAGGAGAGGAGAGGGAGCCCGGGCAGACAGCGAGCCGCCGCTCTGCTCCTGGGAGGGCCGCTGTGGACCCGGCTGCAGGTTGGGGCCTCAGCAGGCGTGGACGCTGGGGACAGCTGTGTCCGTGCGCCTGTGGTTTCCGGGGAGCAGGCGTGGTGAGGGCGACGAGAGGAGGTCGTGGGCTGCAGCCGGAGGCGGCACGAGTGCGGGGATGTGGTCTTCGCTGTTTCTCTCTTCTCGTTTTTGCTGTGTCTGTCCTGGCGGAGGGCGGGACGTGGCTGTGTGGGGGCTCGGGCAGCGGACGTCTCCACCCAGGGCTCTGGCCAGGCGGGGTCACCCTGCTTTTCTGCTCCTTTCCCTCCCCTTCTATGAAGGAACAAGACAGCCCAGGCCAGCTGGCGTCGAGTGTCCTGTCCGTCAGGGTGGTGACACCACCGCTGGTCTCCGGCCGCAAGGCTGCCGGGGCTGTGGCAGCTCGGCTGGGCTGCGGAGCCTCCGGGGCCAGTGGGCTCTGCAGATCGCAGCCGCGGCGCAGCTTGGTCTCCGGGAGGAGCGTTTGCTGCGGGCTGGAGCTGGTGCTGAGGGTGGCAGCCGGCTTGGGTGCAGGCCTCCGTCCCTCGGCCTGTGTCAGGGGTGCGCGGGCAGGGCCGCTGCGTGCGGGGCTGGGTCGTCTGTGCCCTGCCCAGCTGGTGGTCCTGCTGTGTGGTTTTCTAGCCGCACAGCAAGGAGCTGGCCACTGAGGTTGGCATGGGTTGGCAGGGAGCTAGGGTGCATTGTGGTCGTCTCTGTCTCTCTCCTTCTCTCCCTTCCTCCTCCGTTTTCCTCCTTCTCTTCCCTTTCCCTCCTTTCTCGTCTTCCTCCTCCCCCTCCTTCCTCCCCTTCCTCCTCTTCTCCTCCTCCTCCTCCCTCTCCTGCTCTCCTCCTCGCTCCTCTCCTGTCCCTTCCCGCAGGTCACAGTGGTGTGAACCAGCTCGGAGGTGTCTTTGTCAACGGGCGGCCACTGCCGGACTCCACCCGGCAGAAGATCGTGGAGCTCGCGCACAGCGGGGCCCGGCCGTGCGACATCTCCCGAATCCTGCAGGTGATCCTCCCGGCCCCGCGCCCGCTCCTCTCAGCGCCCTCTCTTCATTTCCTCCTGCAGTCGCTGCGGTGCCGGACCCCACCTCCCCGTCCCCAGCTTTCCTCCCCTTCTGCTGTCTTCCCTGTCTCTTTCAACCTGAGAATCATCTACTTCGGAACAAAGTTGTGTGTGCATTAAAAACAAAACAAAACAAAACACCCTTCCTCTCTGCATTTGGTCAAGATGCCCGTGTGGTAACATTCACACACTGACGAGCTGAGGGTAGAAGCTGGCGCGACACCCCTGTCTGTCCCGTCTTCCCTGGGATCCTGAGAGAGAAAGAGAGAGAGACAGAGACAGAGAGACAGAGAGACAGAGAGACAGAGAGAGAGAGAGAGAGAGAGAGAGGGAGAGGGAGAGAGAGCTGCATCCCACCCTCCCTGCTGGTGAGGGACACTTACTGATCTGAAGGAAAAAGGCTTTCCACTGTACCAACCCACTTTCTCTCAACTGAGCATATTTTTAATGAAAAAGTAAAAATTCAATTCAATTTATTTTCTCCCTTTGCTCATTGGAACATAATACCCCTTGATGCAAGGTCAGCACAAAACAGTTTAATTTGACTTCATTTTGATGCATCTTCTGGTAGTGTTTAGGAAGAGTTTTTTTAAAAAATTTTTTTAAGATTCTTTTTTTAATTGCAAGATGTTTGGAAGTATCCCCCCACTTGTAGTGTTTAGGGCTACCAATGTAATTTTAAGAAAGAAAAGCACTCTACAGTGAGCTCTCGTACCATTGAAGGTATATTTTTGTGTTATAGACCCATGCAGATGCAAAAGTCCAAGTGCTGGACAATCAAAACGTAAGCTTGTCATTGTTTAATGCATACTTACACAATTTTATTTTTGTCTTGAAATTATTAATAATGTGGTTTTCTGTCCACTTCCCCTATGCAGGTGTCCAACGGGTGTGTGAGTAAAATTCTGGGCAGGTACTACGAGACGGGCTCCATCCGGCCCAGGGCCATCGGGGGCAGCAAGCCCAGAGTGGCGACCCCGGAGGTGGTGAGCAAGATCGCCCAGTACAAGCGCGAGTGCCCGTCTATCTTCGCTTGGGAAATCCGGGACAGGCTGCTGTCCGAGGGCGTCTGCACCAACGACAACATACCCAGTGTGAGTTTCGCTGCTGCCCTCCTGCCACCGCCGCCCTCTTCTCCTCCATGGCTAAGCTGCCCTCCCAGTGCCCGGCCTCCACAGGCACTGGGCAAACAGAGCAGAGCAGGCCGCGCAGTCGCGGGCCATCTGGAAAATGGGAGTCAGTGCTGGCGGTTGTTCCCTTCCTCACATTCAGAGAAGCAGAGGCCCTGGAGGGAGGGGAATGTAAATGAAAGCAGGTTCCAACCCACCGCAGGCGCCTTTGCCTCCGGTGCAGACACTCACTTCCGCTCTGATACAAACCGTGCAGTGAAGGAAACCTGCAGGACCTCAGGGTGCTGGGCAAGTCCCTAGGAAACGCGAATGCGAAGCCGCCCAGCACGCTGGGCCCTAGGGCAGGGCCATCAGCCTCTCCTCTCCTCCCAGCCCACCCCCCTCCCAACTGTGGGGCCGGTTTGGTTGCTGATGTAGCTGCGAATCTCCCTGCGCAGGGTGGCCAGGAGCCTCCCCTTGGAGAGCTGCATCTGGGGCTGCAGAGCCGGTGGGCTCTGAGAACGGGTCTCCGGGAGAGGCTGCCATTGGGTCTGATTCTGGTTGGACTGCAGGTGTCATCAATAAACAGAGTCCTTCGCAACCTGGCTAGCGAAAAGCAACAGATGGGCGCAGACGGCATGTATGATAAACTCAGGATGCTGAACGGGCAGACCGGAAGCTGGGGCACCCGCCCAGGCTGGTATCCGGGGACTTCTGTGCCAGGGCAGCCCACACAAGGTAAGAGCCAAGCAGCCGCTTTGGGTGCGGGCGCTGGGAGAACTGGCCTCCTGCAGTGGACACCTGGGCACAGCAAGGAGCACGGGGAGAGGCTGGGCGTGATGGTCCCAGAGGCGTGTGCATGTGTGAGTGTGGAAGAGCAGGCACATGCTTGTCCCTCTCATCTGACATCCCAGTGCACGAGCCCCTTGGGCAGCCGTGACAGATGACTCGCTGACAGCCTGCAGGGACACCTCATTGTGCTGTCTTGCTTTTGCCGCCATTGGCACCTTGCGGACCCTGAGTTGGTGTGGGCGAGGGCACTGGGGGAAGGTCACACCAGTCCCACCCTTTCTTCCCTCTACCCCCCACCTCTGTGGGTGGCCACTGCCCGCCCCGAGGGGAGCCCCGTCCTGCTTGAGGGCGGGACAGCAGAGTGGGGGAGGGGTTGTCCCCAGCGAGGTGGCCTGGTCAGAGGAGGAAGCAGCAGCCAAGGTGGATCGTGGATCGCGATGGCAGGGCGGGATAACGATAATGCGCAGGGCAACAATGCACTGCGGGGGGGGGGCAGGCCCTAGGGACCCCTGGGCAGTGTGTCCTGCAGCCTGCTGGTCATCCAGGGAAGGGGAAATCGGCAACAGTATGCGGAATATCTGGTACAAAGGATGCTTCTGTCACTCGCAAGAATTTGTTATGGGAACAGTCCTGTCGCTCTGTAATTGCTCATTAGAGAGCGTTTTGTTTCTCATTAAGGCGACATGAATAAGCGTCTAGTTGAAGGAGACAGCTGTAGAAACGTTCCACAAGAGACCTCTGGACACGATTCGGCACCAATTGCCAATTAGACATGTCAGTTTTAAGAGCAGGAAACAATATAGGACGGACACTAGGAAGATAGGAGCCCAGGCCCCGTTCCTCCCCGCCCAGCCGCGTGGCCAGAGGCCCTGGAGTCCCGGAGCGCAGCCTGCGCAGCCCGGCAAGGATGCTGAGTGACCAGCGGGCAGCACTCATCGGCGTCCTGGGAGGGTGCGGGGTGGGGTGCAGCAAGTGGACCCTTCCCTCCCTGCTGGCCAAGGCCCAGGCCAGAGCAGCTTCCGCTGGAGGTGATGCCATCCAGGCAGATTGCATAGTTGGGGCCTGGGGGGCGGCGCTGGCTCGGGCACTGAGCTTTGTCACTCCGGCCCCTCCCTGTGTGCGCGTGAGGATGCAGGGTGCACAGGACACAGCGCGCTGCAGCACTCCCCACCAGTTTCGGGGCCGACACCCAAGCGTGAGAGGCCAGGTTCCTCCCCGAGGGGACAGATGCGTTTTCCGCCAGACCCAGGCCACAGAGCAGGGATAAAAGCATGGCAGCCATGGACACCACTCCCGGGGGTCGGGCTGAGGACCTGGAGGACCACCCTGCCCTCCCTGCCCCTCGTGCCTCCCTGTCTCCAGGCACTCTGGGGCTCAGTCCCCCCTTTGTCGCTAGGGGGTTCAGTCCTCTTGTCCCTCCTCCTACCCCGGAGCCTTCTGGGTTTTGATCCGCGCAGCCAGGAAGGTGCTGCCACTATCTTTTCTTGCTCAGTTTCTGCCTCACTGATTTCGACACTAAGAAACCAAGGAATGATTTTACTTCTCCGCGTCTTTCTTTGGCTTCTCCAGGACACAAATCCCACTCCCAGTGTCAGGTGGCCGCGTAGGGACCGCGGGTGCGGATTAGGGGTGGGCCCCGCGCAGCCTCAGCGCCTTTTGGGTGCAGCCCCAGCCGGCTCTGTCATCCATGGGGGGAGGGCGGCCAGGGTGGGGTGAGGGTGAGTGGTGCGGTCTGCGCCCCAGGGACAGTGGTGGCCAGGGTGCTCACCAGCCTGGCAGGAGGTCCCGCCCCCGCGCTGCTGCTGCTTGGTGGCCTGGAACTTTTTCTTAAAGAGGAGATTTAAAATCAAGTTCCCCTGTTGACTTTTTCCTTGTAAGTGTCAGGCACACAGGCAGGGCGGGCGTGCGGCCTCAGGCTCCGCTGGTCTTCTGCGGCCCAGAGCCCAGCTGGCTCTTGGAGGTGCAAGAAGGCAGGAGTGACCCCTCTCCCTCAGAGCCGTCCTGAATCGAGGCAGCCCTGTGCCTGGCGTGCCCCCAGCCCGGGCTGCAGAAGCGCTGAGCCCCTGCCGCGCCCCCTCTCCGGACAGCTGTCTTGCACCTTTCTGCGGGACCTCTTGCACCTTCCTGCCTGTCCTCCCTCCTCCTCCCTGTCACCTTGGGCGCCACAGCCCCTCAGCGGGGTCCCGTCCGCTCCTCACCCTCATCCTGCCCAGCGGTTCGTGGCCGGGGTCTCTGGACTCTCACCGCTTGGAGCGGGGAGCCCCACCTTCCTCCCCCAATCCTGGTCCCCGAGCCCGCAGCCCACCCTTGGGGCTCCGTCCCCCCTCCTCTTCACCCCACCCCTGCTGCCTGTCCCCGCCCGCTGGCCACAGGCCTCCCTCGTCCTGCAGGGAAGCCCCGCGCCCTGCTGGACAGTGATTAATGATAGGAGAGCGCGGGGTTAACGCCCTGCGCTGAGAAGTCTGCCGACCGGCTTCTTGTAACACAATGTGGCCCGCTGCACGCCTCAAGAGAATCCTTTTGTTGTCCGAGCTCATTGTGGCCTCAAAATTCTGCCCACGAAAGTTTGCCAACGCTCCTGCCCAGGAGTTTAATAGTTTCCCTTACTCTCAGGCTTTGTGCGCCTGAAAAGCGGCCGGCGCTATTCAAGTGTTGGTGGTCATCTCAATAGATCTCCGAGGGCCCATATGGTGGCCAGTGCCGATGAATCCGCCTGTTTAAATGGGGGAGAAAGTTGGGGTTTTAAAACATTTCAAAGTTCCTGAAAGGATCCCACTAGATCCTGTCACAGTTCCCTGGGCGCTTTGAAGGCGCTGCCCATTGTGTCCTGGTTATAAATGATATTCCTGGCCAAGTCGATTCCCACCCGACTGCTGCCCTCCCCCGAGCTGGCCGGCCTAGGTGCCCGGCCTGAGACCCTCCCTGCAGACTGGCAAGGTGGGCATCAGAGCCCGAGCCCTGATCTTGGCCTCTGAGTGATCAGCAAAGGAAAACAATAAAACTTTCCTGTTTGGTGATAGAAATTACATTAAAAGTGGAGGAAATACCCTAATTAGAAATGTACCACTTGAATGAGATGCCAGGGAGTCAGCTGCAAAGTAGCATATTGAGCGAGTTGGTGAACTCTCTATTTCTTTCTTAAAATTACACGTTAAAAATTTAAAAGAAATCTTACTTTTCTCTGGTGCAACACATTACAAAGAATGGACAGTCCTTTTATCTAAATATAAAATTCCATTTTCAGCAATTATAGCCTGTTCTTGGTGATGATATAATTACAGCTGTGCTTGTAATAGGTGTCAAGGCGACGCACACTCATACAATAGTTGAATAAAACTGCAGAACAATGCAAGCACTTCTAAATTCACAACCTTTAAAATGAAATTGACTGTGCAGAATTCAAATAAAAACTAGATAAATATTTTTTTAAAAAGATTACAAGCTTGGTTTGGTTTCTTAATAGCATTTTCTACAAACCTATCAACATCTAATTGATTAGATGGGAATTACTGATTATAGATCAGCTGAGACCTTGCACATCACTCTTGTATTTTCCCAACACAGCCATAGGTAGAGACTTCCGGGGCAGGGGCTGGGGATGCCCTCGGAGTCAGGACTGTGCAAACTTTAGTGACTGTCTTGTCACTCGGGGAGACACCGCTGTGTGGATGCGAGGCAGACAGTGATGTCTCGGCTTGGTAAGGACGGGGAGGGAGAGAACGGCAGCCAGGTACCCAGCCTTGAGTGTGCCTTTCCCTGAAGAAAGCTGGCACCCGATTACCGTGGGAACTCTGGCCGGCTGAGGGCCCTTCCCGGCCTCACGGCCCCCCCTTTCTGTCCAGATGGGTGCCAGCAACAGGAGGGCGCGGGGGAGAACACCAACTCCATCAGCTCCAACGGGGAGGACTCCGACGAGGCGCAGATGCGGCTGCAGCTGAAGCGGAAGCTGCAGCGGAACAGGACCTCCTTCACCCAGGAGCAGATCGAGGCCTTGGAGAAAGGTGACAGCCGGCGCCACCTCTTGGACGCTCACTTCGCCAGGGCTCCACACGGCACTGAGAGCTCGCTCTTCTCTCTCCTTTATTTTCCTCTGGGCGTCTTTTCAGGGTCTGTGTATTTCTCTCTCTTTCCCACGCACCAGTCATGCAAAGACAAAGATCTGCCTGAGAGGAAGAGTGACGGGCTGCTGCTCTGGGCCTCGGGGGCCACTGCATGTCCTCATGTGCCTGGCACCACGAGGGTGCCTGCGCTCGGGGCAGTCTGCATGCGAGTGGGTCGGAGGGGTCGCGGGGAGCACTCAGTCCGGGGCCAGGCTGTGCCTCTGTGCACTTCTGACCTGACAACCCACTGACTTGCTCTTGCAGAGTTTGAGAGAACCCACTACCCAGATGTGTTTGCCCGGGAGAGACTAGCGGCCAAGATAGACCTGCCTGAGGCGAGGATACAGGTAGGCCAGCGGCTCTGTCACGGCAGCCGCCGAGCTAGCTGTGCTGCCCACACGGGCCGGGCTGAGCGTGTGTCCTCCTCCTTCCCCAGGTCTGGTTCTCTAACCGAAGGGCCAAGTGGAGGAGAGAGGAGAAGCTGAGGAACCAGCGGAGACAGGCCAGCAACACCCCCAGCCACATCCCCATCAGCAGCAGCTTCAGCACCAGCGTGTACCAGCCCATCCCGCAGCCCACCACCCCCGGTAACCGGCGAGCACGCCCCCACGCCCTCCAGCTCCCGGGCCCCGCCGTGCCGCTCACCGCCCTGTGCCCCTCTCTCTGCAGTGTCCTCCTTCACGTCCGGCTCCATGCTGGGCCGGACAGACACGGCCCTCACCAACACATACAGTGCGCTGCCACCCATGCCCAGCTTCACCATGGCCAACAACCTGCCTATGCAGGTAAGCTTGGGGCCATCTGCCATGGGGCACAGAGGCAGGATGGTCTGCACCCCAGGGAGCCTTTCTGTCCCCTGAGATCCGGTTGACTGGCCCACACCCAGAAGCTCAACTGCAGCTCTTAAAAAGAGGAACAGGAAATGGTAGGGACTCAGGAATCTCACTGTGATCCAGAGAGAGGCTGGCTGGAGGGCTCTGCGCTGCGCAATAAGCCCCGTGGGTTTGGGTAGTCTTTGGCGGCCGTGGCTTCTGTTCCCTCGGAGCCTGGAGGGCGTGGTGCTGCCGGCTCCATAGTGCCGTGTGACTGGCCAGCCGCGTCCAGCTCAGTGCTGTGTGTTCAGGCGGGGCACAGAGGCTGCCCAGTGGGTAGATTCAGGATGTAGGAGAGAAGATGCCCCTTGGACTGTGGTGGTCGCCAACAGCGGCTTTCCTGGTCTCCTTGTGGGGCCGTGGTTAGGAGCAGCTGGGGTGAGACTGCCAGCCTGGGCTGCTGGATTTCAAATCCAGATCTGAGCGAAGCAAGTGTCTCTAGCGTGGTGATATAAGCCAGTTTTGAGGAACGGCCAGTGTCCCTTGCCCCAGGTGAGGGTTGCCTCAGCCAGCCACTTCCTACGGCCTGCTCAGAGCTTTCCGGAAGTCCAGTTGCCTGGTCCTGGGGGCCCCAGCGGCCCAGCCGCCTCTGAGCTGGGTGCTCGGTCCTCAGCTGCTTTAATGAGCCCACTGTGTCACGTCTGTTATGTGTCTTGTACTTGAGAAAACAATGAGGCATAAGCACTGAGCAGCGCTGGGATGGGCCCACGCGCCCGTGGATGGGAGTCAGTCAGCGCATCTCCTGCGTGGACTTTTCACAAGCATGTGCCCGAAAGCGCAGAGAATCATGGCTGGAGGTTCCCCGTTCAGAGGAAACTGCCTGTGTTCTGCAGAGGGACCAGTCTGTCTGCCCGCCTGTCCATCCTGAGGATCTACATCTTCAGTTTCACACAGGCTGGGCCTGTCCTGTGCTCTGGGCCCTCCTGGGCTGGTCACCCCCCTTCTATTAACCCGTCCTGAGGTGGCGCCCGGGGATTTTGTTCGGGGAGTCCTGTTCCTCAGCTGCGTGGAAGGGCCTCCACCTTGGCGCTGCCAGCCTGAGCACTGATTGGGTGGCAGCGCCACTTTGTAGATGACCCCATCAGGCTAATCTCAGGGCAGGGCAGCCTCTGTCCCCTGGACCCCTGACCACAGCCACCTGCGGTCATCATGGGGCTGCTCAGCAGGGGAAGTGTCTTGGGCCCCGTCCTACTTCCCCTGCTCCACCCCAGAGCCTGAGGCTCAGGCTGGGATCACAGGGCCCGCAAGTAGAGCAGATCATCAGGGGCAGGGAGCACGTGTGGTGACCGGTCCCCATGCCACGGGCCTCTGGGGAGCCACCAGAGGAGGGCAGTGGCCAGAGGCCCTGTCCATGCTGGACCCTGTCGGAATGCAGAGATCTCAGTTTGTGTGGTCTGTTTTCATCTGAGATGGCCTCACTATGTAGCCCAGGCAAGTCTGGGACACATGGCAGTCCTTCTGCCTCGCCCCCTCGAACGCTGGGATGACAGGCGGGCTCACCACACAGGGCTCCTGGTGACCCAGGTCTCTTCTCTCCTGCAGCCCCCCGTCCCCAGCCAGACCTCCTCGTACTCCTGCATGCTGCCCACCAGCCCATCGGTGAATGGGCGGAGTTACGACACCTACACACCCCCGCACATGCAGACCCACATGAACAGCCAGTCCATGGGCACCTCGGGCACTGCGTCCACAGGTGAGCTTTGCAGTGCCCGCGGGCTGGGCGCAGCACATCTCCGAGCTGAGCCGGAAAGAGCCTCCCGCAGGGGTGTGTTGGACTGTCCTGCTCTTGTCTCTGGGCAAAACTGAAGGGGGAAACTGAGGTACCCCAGCGGTAACCTGGTGACAAGTACACCGAGGGAAGCTGTCTGAAGACACGGCCTTGGCTCCAGGAGGCTGGGCTGGAGTTCGATGGCTTTGTGGAGAGCGTCTCTGCCTGGCCCCCGTGTCTCTGTGCCGCCCACACAGCAGCACACTCAGTCCTGGGGACGGCACTGGGGGTGCATGTGGGAGCCAGGCTGGGCACCAGCAGCCGTGCCTACACAGTGTTGTCCCAGGCCTGATGGTGCTGCCGTCTGAAAGGCACTGCACTGCAGGATTTTTTTATATGTTTCTTTTTAGTTTTCTACCTTTGTTTTGAAGAGAGGGTCTTGTTATATAGTCCAGGATGATCTTGAACTCAGTATCCAGCCCAAGCTGGCCTCCAACTCAGGGAGATCCTCTTGCCTCAGCCTCCCAAGTGCTGGGGTGACAGGTGTCCACCACCACAGCTGGCTTGGAAGAGTTGCAATATTTTAAAAAATACAGCAGATTGTATTACAAAGTATTAGAGATTTTTCAAAGGCTGCAAGTGCATCCTCGATGCCTGTCCCTTGAAGACAGTTATTTACCAGCTGTTCCTTTCCTCTAGGCCTCATTTCTCCCGGTGTGTCGGTCCCGGTCCAGGTTCCTGGAAGTGAACCCGATATGTCTCAGTATTGGCCAAGATTACAGTAAAAAAAAGAGAAGGAAATCGTGTTGTTTGGTCAGTGACTTTTGTGGACACGTACCTGGGCGCTCGGGAAAGGTCAAGCACGACGGAGAGCCGACGAAGCACTTCACCATGGCCTGGGCCGGCCGCACGGACTGCACCCCGGACTCTGCTCCGAAGGTGCGCGCTCTCAGTTGGAACAAAGCTTCATTTTGGTATCCAAACCTTTATTCATTTTGGTGTATTATTTGTAAATGGGCATTTGTATGTTATAATGAAAAACAGAACAACTTGGACTGGATGGAGGTTTGACCGGGTTGGTCATGAGGTTATTTGAAGAAAAAAAAAAAAAGAAAAACGGAACCCGTGATCAACAAGAGTCACTACGAGGGTTTCATCCAGATATATCGAGTCCTTCTACCCATCTGTTCATAGTTCATGGACCCACGTTCCAAGTTTGTGTCCTTCCTTTGCATATAATTAAACCCGGAACGCCATGCACTAGTTATGTACGAAATATGTTGGTTTCCCAAAGGTTGTTAACAGATGGAGTTCATGTGCAAAAAAAGGGTAAGATATAAACTGAAGGGAGAAGAAAGGTGATAGCTACAAGGTAGAGTGTGTCTTCGATATAATCCAATTTGTTTTATGTCAAATGTAAGTATTTGTCTTCCCTAGAAATCCTCAGAATGATTTCTATAATAAAGTTAATTTCATTTATATTTGACAAGAATACTCTATAGATGTTTTATACACATTTCCATGCAATCATACATTTCTTTTTTGGCCAGCAAAAGTTAATTGTTCTTAGATATAGTTGTATTACTGTTCACAGTCCAATCATTTTGTGCATCTAGAATTCATCCTAATCAATTAAAAGTGCTTGCAAGAGTTTTCAACTTAAGTGTTTTGAAGTTGTTCACAACTACATATCAGAATTAACCATTGTTGATTGTAAAAACCATGCCAAAGCCTTTGTATTTCCTTTATTATACCATTTTCTTTTTAACCGTATAGTGTGGTGTTACCAATTTTGTTCCCGTGTCAGATAACATTCGAAGGCAGGAGTGGTTCCTTCTGGGCAGACCGTGCACCCTCATGGTCCTGGAGGAAGCACCCCCAGATAGCACGTTAGAGAAAATGCCCCTCAAAGCTGTGTGGCCCTGCACCCTTGGTGCCACCGACAGCCTGACTCAGAACGGAGACTTCGCAGTCAGCCTCTGGCCCCAGGGCTTGGGCCCGACGCTGCAGAGGCCAGCGAGCTCCAGCGCGGCTCGCCGAGTGAGGGCCGGCTTTCCAGGGAGCCACATTTCCTTCTCGGTCCGTTTTAGCAGCGACTTCCTGCAGCATATTGCGAAGTGAGTTCCTTCAACAGACACTGAAAGCTGTTGCTGGCTCCCGAGGCCCGCTGCCCAGCCGGTGCCCCGCCCCCAAGGGTCAGCACCCCCCTGGAGCCCACAGCTGTTCCTTTGGAGCCTGGCTTTGTGCACGGTGGCGGGGAGAGGGTGTGTGGCACAAGGGGCATGGACACTTCATGGCGACAGCGCGGTGCCTGGCAGGCAGAGCAGAGCCTTGTCATCCCGCTCAGCCGGGCACCTGGCCTGTGGTGTGGGCACTGTGGGCCTAGTGCTGGGAAGCAGAGATCTGACCTGGGTAGTGTCAGCTCGAGTCCAACCATATGTGGAGCAGGATAAGCCCTGTGCGTTTGGGTGGCCTGTGGAGGCCGAGGCTTCTGTCCACTTTGCGCAGTGTGAGCTGACACAGGTCTGCTGCAGACATCCAGGAAGGTCAGGATGCCCACACGTGCAGAGACCCAGTGGGGGAGAGATGCAGTCTCTCTGAGCTGCATTCTGCTTTGTTATTCTTTTCAGTCATCAGAAGTAGATGATCAAAACCCGTAGAAATCAGGGGGAAGACTGGGCCTCACCTTACGGCTCAGCCCCTGCCGCTTGGGCTCGGCTTGGGCTTGGTGTTACCGTGAGCCGGCACAGGGGACTGGCGCCCCACCCGCTGCACAAGGGTGCTCCCCGGGCTTCCGATGCAGAGGTGCTGTGCGCTGGCTGCAGTGTGGTGTGAGCATGTGTGTGGCACAGGGGGACACACGTCCTGCTGGTGTGCTGGCCAAGACGCAGCCTCTGCTCCCCAGCTGCAGTGTCCAGGGCAGTGTGAGAGATGCAGCTTCTCCCTTGAGGACGGATAGTTTCCAAGCAGCTGTGATGTGGCCGGGTCCCAGGGCGGGGCTAGCTGTGACTGCAGGGTGGTGCTAGCTGTGCACTTGGCTGGGCCCAGTGGGCTGTGGCTGGGGCCGAGGCAGAGTGCGTGCACCAGGCCTGCACAGGTCCTCAGGGCAGCTGTGGGAGCCCTGGCCCGGCGGAGTGGGGACAGCGCCTCCCTACAGGCGGGCACACGTGGGATGGGGACCCAGGGTGTGGGGACAGCGGCTCTCTAGTTGCTGTGTCAGGCAACTGGCCTCTCGCCCGCTGATGTGATGACTTATTTTTGTTGATTTATTTGCTGGTAGGTGCATTTATATATTTACCAGTGAGAATTCCACAGGGACGCCCTGGTGCCCGTTTCCAGGGTGCTGGGCTCAGCAGAAACAGCGGACGAGCAGCCTGCAGCTCTTCCCACCTCTGCCCGGCTTCGGAGCGGAGCCGGCCGAGCAGTGGGCGCCGAATAGCTTGAGGTAAAGACAGCTTATGGGCAGGATGAACCTCCAGTGTTTTTCCCTGCAAAACGGTGCCTTCTAACTCAGATGTAAACGAGGCAAATGCCTGGCCTCTCCGTGAAGTTCTCAGCCATTTCTCCCTGCGCGCCATCACCGTGTGCCTCCTAGATGACTTTGGCGGCAGCATCAGGGCTGGGCCGTGTGGAGGTGTCATCGCACAGGGTGTCCCGATCCTGCCCCTGCCACGTGCTTTGAATCTTAAGTCTAGGAAGGAAAAGCCTCATCGACGCCACAGGCTGCTCCTCCGTTCTCAAGAACACACCTCTTCTTCTGTCCACCTCGCTCAGGAGTGGCTGGCTGCTGAGTCTCGCTTGGTGGTGGGGCTGGGGAGGGGCTCACTTCAGTGCCGCCTGGGGCCTGGGGCAGCAGCACGGCACCGCAGAACGTTAGTCAGGGGCCAAAGCCACAGCCCCTGCGTGTGCGTGAGCGCCTCTGTCTCTGCCCTTCAGAGGTGGACCTGAACTCGCCGGAGAATGTCTCTTCCTGGTTAAGAATTTTTTTGTTGTCTAGTGTTAGTCTTTGGAGATCCTGGAGTCGGAAAGAGAGTAAATGGCAAGAGGAAGACAATATTAACTGGTGGCTACTGAAAAAATCCAGAAGGGCTTAGAGTCCCAGAACCTGAGCAGACTGTGGCATCAAAACATTTGCCTCGTGTAGAAGGAAGGAGATCTAGCATGAGAGATGGACACGCAGGGCCCAGGTCACCTACTGGAAACATTTAAAAGACGTGAGGACATTTGCAGACACTGCACTGGGACTGTTCCTACGTGTTTACATCTTTGAGTCAAAGGGATAACTGAAAATCTGCTCGTAGATATAGATTTCATAATAGATCAGAAAGGTACGTATACACATGGTAGCATTTTTGAAGACCACTATTTTTTAGAGTAAGTTATTAGGGTGATGGAGAACAAGTCATGTTCCTAGGGGGAAGAGAAACATGTTTTTAGAGTTGGTTTTTACAGAGGGAACTAAAAAGGAAGCTCTCTGCAGCAAGAGGGGCTTCCCATCACACAGGACGTCGCGAGTCAGAAGAAACAAGGCTGGGTTCGGAAAGCTGCGGTTCCTTTTGTCGTTCAAAATGCACTCTCCTGACTCGGAAGAGTCTCTTTCCTGTCTTAAATAAGGGTCTCAGTAGCTACACTGGATTTTTATAGTATTTATCTATTTGCATAGCATATATTAACTAGTAATTGGCTGTTAATTTTATAGATATGGTATGGGGAAGTAAATCAATGACCTATTAAGTATTTTGACAAGCAATTTACATATCTGATGACCTCACATTTCCTTTTCAGAGTCAAATGCTGTGTAATTGTTCCGTTGTGTTTGCATAAAATGAACCGCAACACGGTAAAGAAAAGGTTAGAGTTATTAAAATAATAACTTGAGTAAAATATTCATTTGAATTTATTCAGACTGCTCCTAATGCATTCAGAGGCCACAGCAAAGCTTCTGTGGAATCTGCACAACGTGATTTATTATCTAGAGACAAAACTGATTTTTGGAGTTGCTTTAAATCTTAAAAGCATTTTTGCTTAATAGAAAAGCCTTTTAATTTTAACTGACAGATCAATCCTGGAACTTTATTTTGAAAAGAAAATGGAGAAGAATTTGTGTCTTTAGAATTTAAAGAGATGAAAAAAATAAACCAGACATTCTAAAAAAGAAAAAAAAAAGAATAAACCTCACTTTTTAGTACTAATGAAATAGCGAGTGACAAAATAGTTGTCTTTTTGATTTTGATCACAAAAAATAAACTGGTAGTGACAGGGTGTGATGGAGAGATTTGACACCCTGGCAAATCGCTGTCATCGATTCAATTATTGCAATTCCGAATAAAAGCTGTATACAGAGTCTGTTTATGCTGCAGTAGGCTTTTCTTATGTGACTGACATTCATCACACTGGTTAGACAGTTTTAAAAACCTAGTCTTTGTTTTCTACAATGTTGTCAAGAGCAAATAAAGTATAATTTGTGGTATATTAAAAGCAAATTGCTTAAAATGCTAGTTATAACTGCTTCAAAATACTCAAATACATTTGAAAATGCATTTTGGAATTTCAGTTTCTTCCAGTGGATATGAAATATGTTTTAAAAAACTGAGATGCTTGACTGAAATATGCAAGTTACTTGCCACTTTCACTGTTTGTCGAAAGCTTTGAGAATATGGAACTAGGATCGCAGAACCTCGTGTTTTATCTGAAAACTGGTTCAATAGGCCACACACCCCAAGAGACAAGTGTGCATGCTCAGAGATTTGCATACCCCTCTGCTGTTCATAATTAACAAAGGCTTTATGAGATGAAGTGGAAATTGGAGTTGGTTTCATTTTCCCACTTTGCCTTAGACCTAGATTCTGTAAAAACCTCTCTCCAAGCTCCTGTGCTAGCCTCCCCCTGGTCTCCCGGCGTTACCGTAGCTGTCAGTTTGAATTTCAGTCCTGAATGATGTCTGCTGACACAGTTTCCTAGCGCTGACTTCGACTGCCAGGGACCGCCAGGCAGAAGAGCACCCTCTCTCTCTGAGCTCCCTGCCTCCAGGGCTGTCCACTTATTACCTGCCCCAGTGGACTCATTAACAGTCTGAGTCTATTTTGTCTTCATCATTTTAAATGCAAACATATTTTATATATCAGAAACAGAATTTTCTTTAAAAAAAAAACTCCGCATTTTTGGTGACAGATGACTTTTCCAGAAATAAAGAGAAAAGGTTTTGCACACAACCTGCATTTCAGTCTTCATGTGCACTCTCCTCTTACACATGAAGCACTCAGCACACGCACAATGACCATTGTGAGGCATCTTAATTTTTTGATCCTTTTTTGCATTTATTGAAAAATAAATTTATGATTTTCTTTAAACGCAGCAAAAGACAAATTCCAAAGTACAGTGTAGAAGGTCGGTCGAGGAAGCTAGGAGCAGAGGCTCCATTTGGTAGCCCTTGCGGTGTTCCGCAGGCTGAGGGTCTCATCATTAGGAGCAATATTTACATAAGCCATTAGCAACCCTAATGAGCGCGGCTGGGAGGGTCCCTAGAAGTCCAGGTGCCTCGCGCTGCCCGGCCTCCGGGCGGGTCCTGCCATGTCCTGTTTGCTCGCGCGGCTCACAGCATCTGACAGGTCTGGAGGCAAGTGCAGGCGCTGTGCAGGAGATTTCAGGAGAAGAGAGAGAGAGAAGGAGAAATTAATGTTGCTCTTGCCAGCATACTTCAGAAGACAATATTATGCTCTGCTGATCCGCGTTTAGTCTTGCATACTGAGTCCTGCTTAAACAATCCCTAGGCTGGCACCCAAGAAAATCACACCCTATCTTTACGGGTTTTTAGACATTGCACCCACCGCAGAAACTGGATCAAGACTCTTAGTGGACGCCGCAGAGGCCGGATCTGACGTGCCGACGTTTTTCTTACGCAGGTAGAGACAAGGACACGCACACATACAGATGGCAGAAAGCACACCGACGGCAGCGGACCCCACCCTGCCGTGGCCCTGTGTTGTTCTTCTCAGGGCTCTGAGATACTTTGGGAATCAAATGTAGTTTTTCAGGAATTAGGATCCCCACAAATGCTTGCTTCTGTTCATCATTTCAGAGCTGTGCTTTTTCTAGGCACTTAAAAATTTTTATAGAAATTCTAACACGATGAAAAAATTGTCAGGTTGGGTTGGTCTTGTCTGGCTCTGGACCCCTCACCCAGTTGATCTGTGTGCGTCCCAGCCCAGGGAAGCTGACCTACTTGCTGACCACAATTACTGCAAGTAACAGTGAGAATCAGTCACATCTCACAAGAACACTCTATGTTCGCAGATGATACCAGGCTCCTTTAACTGTCAGAATTCCTAACTCATAACAGGTTTCATAAAAACCCAAACTGAAAGGAGGAAATAGCTGGCTTTCTGAATCACTGGGTTTCACATCTGTGATTCAGCCAGCCACGGGCCGGAGGTACCTGGAAGGGCGATGCCCGGCCCGAGTGTGCGCACGCATAGGGCGCACAGGGCCGCCGGGCGGCTGCCGGTCAGCGCAGCGCTCGCCCACCGCAGGGCCCTCACCGCAGGCAGGTTGTGTAGGTGTGGCTTAGTGTGTGGGAGGATGCATCGGGTGGTGCACAGATCCCGGCCCACTACACCTTCCCTGGAGCCCTGCTGCCCCCACCCCGTGGTCACAAGTGGAGCGGGGCGGGCACAGGGACCCAGGGGACCCAGCACAGCTCTCCACAGTGACACTGTCCCACACACTCTGGCTGAGACCTTCCCTCAGTACAAAAAGGCAAGGAAAAAAGGAGAGAAAAAGGCTGGAGCCATCTATTTTTGTGTATATGTCAAAATATTGTGGTCCACAAACATATGTTCCAGCCAGTGTCTCTCCAATGAAAGGCTTATTTATTGTCATGTAAACACAAGCTGTGTGCAAACGATCAAAATGTTTTAATGTGTTTAAAATAATTTATGAAAATCTTTCTCGATTTCAGTTTTCCCAGACTCCTCTTTGCATGCACACATATTCAGGAGGAAAGAGACGGTCACAGGGATGCATGGCCAACCAAGATGTCTGCAGGAGCGGCAGCTCCTCAGGGATGCCCCCAGCGCCCCGCCCGGGTGCCCAGCTCCCAGCTCGTCACTGACCGGGCACCTACACATCTACTTCTCCAGTGCTAAAAATGCCTCTGCTTTAAATAACCCTCTCCTTTCTTTATGCTCTAGTTTGTCCCAGAAAGGACGTCAGGCGGAAAGACAGGACAGCGCAGCTCACGGGGCTGGGATGGAAATGCAGTTCCTCAGGGTGGGCTCTGCTCCCTGTCCAAGCAAGGTGGGGTGGGGGGGTGCGGTTCGATCCTGGGTCCCAGTTTTCACATTTATGAATCATCCTTACCACTGATGAGCACAGAGAAAGCACAGAGGTGGGACCGGAAGGTCACTCATGGCTCGGGAGCGACCCTGTGCCCTGGACTCCGAGCAGAACCTCTCACCCCACGTCAGATGGCTGTGGGGCCACCAGGAAAGGGCGGCTGCAGACAGAGAACGTGTGGACAGGTGGGGAGGCTCGCTTTTGCACTGAGGCCAGGCTCTGATCACCCGGCGTGGGGGAGGTCTGACCAGTCCCTGCGACTTCCGCACTTGGTGCTCCACTCCAAGCTGGGTGGCCGAGTCTCCGTCCCCTCTGCATCTGTAGGCAGTGAGGGGCCAGCCGGCCAAGGCCAGCCCTTGTAAGGTGGGACACAGGCTGGGAGGGCGGTTGCGTGTTGCTCACGTGGACCTTCTGAGCCTGTCTGGGCGACGAGTCAATGGTGCTGCCAGACTCTAAGGTGGGGCTCCCCCAGGGTGGCATCTGGGAGCCCGGCAGCCAGCGCGGTGCTGGGACCGGGGAGCGTGCGGCTGAGTTCGGGTCTGTCCTCTGGCCCTGTGCTCCACGTGCCTGGGCACTGACAGGCAGCGGGAAGACACAGCACGGGTCCGGGCTGCCAGGAGTGGTGGGGCTCCCCTCTGTAGCTCCCGGAGCCCCCGAGGCCCCGCGCTGTGACATGGGAGCATTCTGCTGTGGCCCAGATCTGTCATCCGGGAGCGAGTGCTATGACCTCCTTTGGACGACAGCTTGAGGCTGCGGGGACGGCACTGAAGACAGCCAGGCTGCGCGGAGTGAGGTTTAAGGAAAAACCCGACTAGAGCAAAGTGGCCTGGGCTCCCTGTGCAGTGCTGTCTCCCAGTTTCCAGCCAAGACTGCAGGTTCCTCTTCCGCATTTCATGCCCTCGGTCCCAGGCAAGGGCCCACGAGAGCGTCCCTCTACCCAGTGTCTGCCCAGCATGGCTGGTGCCTCCTTTTCCTTGTGTAAAACGCCAATTTCCTGAGTCTCCCATTAGGGCTGTGACAGGTGACTCGGGCAGCCCTGAGGGGGGCAGGGAGGGCAGGTATGCTGCCAACCGCCCCTCAATCCCTCCCTGATGCTAGGCTGCCAGACTTGAGCATGCCAGGCGCAGGACAGTCAGGATGATGCTGCTGCCCTGCTGCCCTGCGCCCGGTGTCACTGGTTTCCGAGGGGAACTCGTGCTGCATATGACCCTCAGTGACAGACAGACTTGCTTTTGGCCTTCACGCCCTTGCTGACCCCTGACAGAGACAGGTGTCAGGGCTCTGCACCACGGTGACGTAAGACTGCACCAGCTCGCTGGCGGTGCCTCCTTCACGCTACTCCGTGGTGAGGCCCCGGACAGCCTGCACTCCGAAGGGGCCTGCGGCCTTCCACCACGTCCTGGGTGACGGTGGAAGGGGCTGAGGATGAGCCGTGTGTCAGCCCCTGGGCTGGGCTCTCGGCTCTGTCGAGAGCAACCCTGTGCCGGCCGCCAGCCTGGCCAGCAGCTGGTGTGCACAGGCCCTCTCGGTGCTGAAGGGAGGAGAAGGCTGGGCTGCGCCTCCGCCCGTTGAGGGAGGTGGCAGGGGGACAGCGCACCGGGCACAGGTGACTGAGTCCGTCTCGGGCTCCAGGCTCTCTTGGGCATATGTCTAACTGCTGATGAAATAATCAATAAAGAAATGTGGAGATGCAGCTTCTCTGCTGGAGCTGATTCTATTCCTACCGCTTAAACAAACAAAGGACAGGGAGTGGCCGCGGGGCCGCTCTGCCCTGCTGTGGTCCCGACAGCCACAGGCAGGCTCGGGTGGCCGGACACGGGCTCCGGGCCGGGCGGGCTCAGGACCGGGCGCCTGCCTGAAGTGCCCCAGTCTGTGCCTTGACCCAGCACTGCACAAAACACTGAATGAAAGGGAGCGAGAGTGATAAATGTCCACAGACCCACGGCAGTGGACACTGGGCGGTGAACAGCACCACATCCGCGGCCTCTCCCGGAGCGCTGGCCGGGTGGCCTGCTGGCCAGGGATGGCCTGCCCTGGCTGCGACCTCCCGCAGCTGCAGCAGCCCTGGGAACCCAAGACTGCACACGGGACAGGCACCATACTGGCTGGTTGAGCTCCTACCGCTTCACAATGATTACAATGTCACGTTACATCCAAGTTATTCTACATTTGGTGAAAATTTTGCCATGTGCCAATTCTGGTGAATCCTGTGCTGTTCTCACGCCAGTGGAAACAAGGCCGGGCCCAGAGCTTTGCTCACTTCCCTGTGAGCTGCAAGCACACATGCAGGGGGTAGAAGATTCTGGAGAAATGGCTGCTACACAGTCAGGCCTTAGGTCCAACTCGTTCTCAGCGTTTGGCACGGGGACAGCAGGGCCACGTCCTTCGCGTTCGAAGCTCCACGCGGTTCTTCCCGACGGGGCTGAGAGTGAGAGTGTGTCGGAGGGCGAACTGCAGGCTGCGGCCGCAGTTCTCCGGACGTCACCGTAACTGACAGCAGCACCGTCAGCCTCCAGCAGCTCCACCCTCTGAAAGCTGGCTTGGGAGCGCCTGTCTAAACACAGTGTGATTTCTGAAAAGGCATGTGTCTGTACAGACTGCTGCTTACTCCACGTCTGTCCCTCTCTGCGGAGCTCGGAAGGGTCTCTGAGCAGAAGGGCGCCTGCCTCCCAGATAAGGTCCAACTCAGCTCACAGGCCGCACACTGAGGCTCAGTGACCTCCACCGCCGGCCCTTCCTTCGCACAGCCGCGTGCTCGATCTGCATCTCCCCTAGCCAGCTCTCCCTGTGGGCTCAGGCAATGTGCACACAGCCCGAATTTGTCTTTTTTTTTTTTAACGAAGTACAGGAGACTGAACCCAAGGGCTACCGCTGAGCTACCTTCCCACCCCTTTTAGTTTTTTATATTAAGGCAAAATCTTGCTGAACTGCATAGGTGGGACTGTATTTGTGATCCTCCTGCCTCAGCTTCCCTCAATGCTGGGATCACAGGCATGTGGCACAGCACGCTCTGGGAGCTCGGGGCCTCTGTGCTGCCATCCTGGCTGTGAAGCCTTCAGTTATTCCTGTGAGTGGACTGTGGTCACTGTGGCCAGGGATGGCTTTGAGCTGGGTATATGGATAGTGGTCCTCTGCAGGCGAGAGGACAGGAAGGGGGCTGTGGGCCAACTTTCCCTACGCTTCCAGGCTCTGGAGTGGAGCCCACTCCTAAATTTAAACTGTGCTTGAAGGTGTATTTGTGAGGAAGATAACACACATTGAATGGCTTGCTGGCTTCCAAACTTGAATAGCCAGGCATAATTCTGTGATGCTGTCTTGCTTTCGGCTCTGCAAATGTTAGGGAGAAACCCAGATTTGCTAGTCCTACACACTGGGATGTAGGTGTGAGGGGTGGTACCACAGCAGCCATCCAGGACTATGAGCAGAGGGCACAGCAAATGCTGTGATGAGTCTACGATCCATCTGGCCAGCCAGAGAGCCGCGGCCCACCCGGCTCTTCCGAGGGAGACCCACGAAGAGATGCACGGTGGAAACCACAGCAGTCCGGGTCGGTGCTGACAGCCTAATGCACATCTCAGAGTGCAGAAGTTGGTAATGGGCACAGCTGTGTGCAGATAACAAAGGAAAGGGCTGGGGTGCCCCAAGAAGGCCCCAGTTCTCTTCCTCCTTATCTCCGCCCTCAGCTCATAATCCATGCTGGCAGGTCTGAGCACACCCTCCAGTTCCTGCTCCCGCCCCAGGCCCCACAGACGTTCTCTGAGAGCCAGGGGATGGTGCCACGTAGTGCCCAGGAGGAGCAGCCAGGGCAGACATGCAGGTGGGCATGCACTGGGCTGCTCGATGCTGTGTCGGGACCCTCCGCGGTCACCCTGTGGGGGAGGCGGTCATGGCGCAGCCGCAGGATGGCTAGGGTGTACGCTGACTCGTGGCCGCTCAGCAGCGCTGTCTCCAGTGGGTGGCAGTGTCTGCAGTCCTCCAGCTGCCTCCACAGCCTCACATGCAGTTAGCGGTTTATACTCTGCACAATTAGGTGGCATCATTTCCCTCGATAAACCCTTAAGCGACACTGGACAAGCTCACAGGCTGTGACTGTCCCACACAGAACAGGGGGAAGGAAACAGACCCAGGGTCCTTAACAGCGAGAGGGAACTGGGCGGCCAGGAGCCGCCATCTGCACAGAAGCCGCGTCACCTGGCCCCTAAAGCAAGCCCTGGTCCCCAAACTTCAGGACTGTGAGCCCTGCACATGGTGTCCTTCAGTGGCGATCGCAGGGCCTGGGTAGTCATGGCTGAGGGGGGGCTGGGTTGGACCAGCAAGGCCAGGCTGGACACTCCTGTACCCACACTGCGCGACAGCAGAGATAGAAGTTACTGCCCTTGAGTGCTGGGCCATCCTGGAGGAAGGCATCATTTCCAACCTACCCACTGCACGTGGCTGGGGGAAACCAGGAAAGGGCAGGAAGATGCTGCCATGCCAGCTAGCTTGCAGGCCCTGAATGCAGGCCGGTCCACCGCTGACCCTCTGACACCCCGCTGCTCCAGAGAAACGCAGACCCTGCCTCTGGGAACCATAAGGTTCCCAGAAGGGCCAAGATGTGGTGTTTACACGGCTCAAGGTGAGCTGACGATATGTAGGACAGACACAGGTGTGGAGGACAATCTGGACAGTGACGCTGCTTTCAAGAAATAAGAGGCTGGCTGCAGGAAGGCCTTTCTCAGAGGGCTCCGCCAAGAGCTGCACAGCGCGGAGGCTCTCGGGAGACACGCACAGGACTGTGGGAAGAGGAGGGAGGCCGAGGTGAGGAGTGAGAGGGGTAAGTGTGCAGAGCAGCAGCGGGCAGAAGCTCCCAGGGGGCCCGGAAGGCAGGGCCATCATGGAGTCTACCGCTGCGCTAGGCCGGAGGTGGCGGGAGAGAAGCCAGAAACTCACCTCCGGGAGTCCTGGGCCATGCTGCCCTCTCCACCCTCCTTCAGTGCCTGCCAGAAGCCAGGGCCTTGGCGCGCCCAGTAGGCATCCACCACTGAGGACACCCCAAGTCCATGCACTGATGCTGTCAGTAATGGAAAACAGCACTCACTGTGTACGTGTTGTCTGCTAAAGATGGATTTCTACCTCCTGCTTCTTCCTGACCCCAGAGACCAAGGGCTGGGCTCCTTCTGTGTGAGCGGCAAGGCTCAGTGCCTGCCTGGGGTGGGGGCACAAGGGTGAGCCCAGCACCCCCGAGGGAGGCAGTCCGCAGACGCAGGCGGGCTGGCACCCTGAGCGTCCCAGGCACAGGCATGCCCTGGGTTCAGTGCACCTTCCTCACGCCCCCCTGGAGCCCTGGCCCTGGAGAGGGCGCTGTCCTGTGCGTACCACAGCGCCATCTTTCTCTTTTGATTTCCCTTTTGTTTTGTGGTCCATTTTATTCCCATTACTGCTCCAACAGGAGCAGGAGTTGAAAACAATCATTTAGGCCACAGCTGGAACAATGCAACTGGAACTGTTGCTTCGACGTGGACTGTGGCAGCCCTGCGAGCAGTTTCTCTGCCTCCTGCAGCCTTGCTGGGACAAAGGGCTGTGCGGGCTGGCTCGCCAGACCCCCTGCTTCTGCACCAAGGCCTGAAGGAGGCTCCTGGAGTCCTGACAGGACCCAGACCGGCCACCAGCCTCAGTGCGCAGCAGGGCCGCCAGCTCCACAGGGACAGACTGGACGCCTGAGATCTGGGCCGCTGCCGCCATCACAGCAGATGGAGACTTTGGGCCTTCGTGGGGACAGAGGTCTACTGCAGCCAGATCTCCCAGCCAGCCTCACTGGAGAGGCCCTTTGCTACTGGAGGTAGGTAGAGGCAGTGTCTCAGGTACTAACCTGGTGCCTGAAGAACACTGTGATGGTTTAGGAGACTCAGCATTCTGACTCTTTTAGAAATACTTCAAGGTATGGCTGTCTGAGAGTCCCTCTGACCCCCTTCCCTTGTGCTCTGAAAGCGCACACTGTGGAAACTTCACTGGAGGTGCAGAAAGCTGCCAACCTCTGTCTGAGTGCACAGTGTTGTTCAAACTCATGCCTGCTCCTAACACTTGCTGGGAGGCTCCTCCTCAGTCAGCTGCCAGCAGACAAGTGTGCACACGTGAGGCGGCCCAGCTCCCAGAGGCTCCGAGAGCAGAGGCGGCCCGCTGTGCGTGGAGGGCTGTCCACTGCGGGGCTCACAGAGCACATGGGATCTAGGATGCCAGACGGCGGCCACGGGGATTCCCACAGGTGATCGGCCAGATTGCCTCGGTTTCTGTATTGGCGTCACCTCAGTGAATGGCGTGCGTAAGTGGCAGCGTGCACACAGTGCCTTTGGGGACACGGCTGGCGTATTCTCACACACTGTGCATATGTGTGGGAACAGGGCCGGACCCTCCTTCCTGACACACACGTGTATGTCGGGGCGCATCACGGCCAGTGGGTTCCCTTCCCACAGCTGCCCCCCCCACCGTGTGCAGAGCACTGTCTCTGGAGCCTGGGGAGGGTCCCAGGGGCCAGTGGGGAGGCCACGTCGTCCAGTCCTCTCTCCTCACTCTGATGAGACCCTGCCCCTGAAGGGGCTGCTAGTTCCTGGGGATGAAGAAAGAATTTTTAATAGGGCCAAGCGTAGGTGTTTACAAGGGGAGTTGTTGTTCTTTATTAGGAGCTGCCTTATGTTCAATAGTTGTATTTACTTTTTTGGGCTCGCCAGAAGTAGCAAGCCCCATTGCTAGGCAGCCCAGAGCACCCGTGAAGCATTTCTGGGCACTGAGAAGGGAGCGGGCACTGTCCAAGGCAGGTCCGGCACAGTGTGCCATTGAGCCCAGCCGCTTGCCCCACCCCCAGGGACACGATCCTCTCTGCTGCCACACATTTACACGACTGAAACTCGACAATTGGCACTTCTGTAAAGCCAGGGAAGAGGCACACTTTAATAGTGTTTGAAGCCAGCCAATTCCCTGGCACTTTTAATCTTATTTTATTTTGCTCTGCATGTATGAGGTATTTGACAAAGTCTACCTGGTATGAATATGAATCCAAAAAGAATAGCCCCCAAATAATTTTATGTTTGATCTCCACCAAACCATTCCTAATTTCTTTGACCAGTTCAGTATACGCTGATGGTAGCGGTACTATTTTTCATCAAAAGCAGTGAGATGGTATGTTTTCTGTTTAACAAAATGAAATGTGGCTCCATTTACACTGACTGGATAAAAACTTCTCACAATGATCAAGAAGCGTCATCTACAGCAAAGTTTTTCTTTCTTCCCCACATGCAGATGCAGGTTACTCTGCGTGCAATGCGCTTCCTCTGCTCCCACGTTAACAGAGGTGGTGGCAAGGGGGGTATCTGACAGGTGACACCGTGCACTGCATCTGTGTCCACACACGTGTGCAAATCCACAACGTGACAGTGTTGCTGTAAATATCCAGTACTTTTTATGCCTGTACTTTAATTGCTAACGTCTTAGTTAAACTTAGGAAAGAAAAGCCTCTGGTATCAGGGCTGTCCGCAAACTTCCATGCTCCCTTTGATTTCCGAAAGCGCGCTAGCCCGGAAGCCCCCGCCCCACTCCCACTGCAAACTTGGGACAGCTCGCAAGCTCACTGCTTCCACGCGGTCCCTGCACGGCTCTCCCCTCTCAGCCTCCCCCGTTTCAAAGGGCGCTTGGTGCAGACTGGGCCAGCCAGGACCCAGGCGGAGCAGGGCCGGAGCGGGCAGACAGGGTGCCAGAGAGGCACGCCTCTCCTGTGGTGGAAGGCCTCTCCAGGCACAACGAGAAGGGAGTTAAAGGCAATGGAGCACAGAAAGCGAGAAAAAGTACCGGTGTGAAGCGCAGAGGAGAGCAGAGCATTTGTGAGTATACAGAGAAAGGACTATGCCTACTGTTAGGTGTTTTTTTTTTTTAGTTTATTTGTTTGACTTAATCAAAACGCATCTGTATGGAAATGTTAACAAGAGCTAGGCTTAATTTCCACATGGATAATTTAGAAGTAATTTCTCATAGAGATTATTTTCTTTTCTTTAAAAACTCATTTGCTTTTACACGGGAAGGATTTTTTCCCCCACTACTTAACTTTACCATTGAGCTAAATCTGTTTACAAGGAGCTCTGAAAGAGCCTCGGGACGCGGAAGAAGCGGCAGGAGACCCTGAACTGGCTCGATCCCCCAGGTCCTCCCGCGGATGGGGCCTCCTCCAGCCTCAGGGCTGCCGGGGCTCCCCAGGGTCTGCGGAACCACAGAAGGCGGGCGCAAGGCGGGAGGGATCTCGTCAGGGTCGGACACGATGACTCCCTGAGCTTTCAAGAGCTAAATTAATAAAATACATATCTGTAAATTTTATTCAGTTCCATTAATATTATAAATAAACAGAAGAATTTCTTTAGATATTCAAAAGGAAGGAAAAAATGACTTGTGGGGAAAAAACTGCCACCGGAGTGTTTCTAAAGCACAATATTCATAAGTTCTGCAATTTAACAAATCATGAAAAAGTACAGTTTCCCTTTTAAAATATATCAAGTGTCAGTATTTTTATTTTTTAATTATATCTCATGTCTTGTAAGGATTTAGTAGTGTGCTGTGACTTTGTTTCAATACATATATCAACACCCGATCAAGTATTTATACATTGGAGAGTATATTATAGCACATATCAGTCTGTTTCTAGAGGGGAGTTTTTAACAAGCAGCTCCAGTTTATCTCATATATTTACTTCTATGTTTACATTCTAACTCCGTTAACCGGCTTGTGTATTTTAATGGTATATCTTACAACTGATTTCTTGGTAACTAAATATTGATATTTCACGTAAAAGATCACTGATTACATAAAAAAAATCAAGAGTCAAAAACTATCATAACAGCCACAGAAAAAATAAAAATGGGAACACATACTGTGTGTAAACTTATGCCTGCTCAAAGGACTCAGGAATACCCACACTTGTGCCCAAGCCCTGAAACCACACACACAAACTTCTGACGTTAATAAAGAGAATGTCCGGAAAGATACACAACCACAAGTGCGCTACACATCAGCTGTGCATATTCTTACTTCATAAAAATTATATTTATTGCCATTCTGTTTTCATGATTATTTAGATGGCTTTAAAACTATTTATGGAAAAAACAACGCAGTTCTAGCAAAGCAATTCATATGTTTTAGACCTAATTTGTATTTGAAATTTATTATATTGATGTCAGCAGTTCTGATTCTGCAATGATTTCTTTCCTAAGTTAGGATTTACAGGTGGAGCATCACATAAGAAATGAATAATCACAATTTACTAAGCTGCACCAAGTGGCTTCTTATATTTATTCCCAATGTGTTAAGGGAACAAAGAAGAGAACCTTCTTTTAAACAGAGAAATAAGTCTTATTGAGAGGAAGTCTCTTGGGTATGAAGAGAACATTATTTAAGATATTAACGTTTGTGGTCAACAATAAGGAGTCCACGTTGTTTCTCAATAAATGCATGTATCTAAACAAAGCCAGCAGACAGCAGTTTTCACACAGCACCAATTTATCAGGTGTCACTAATGCTCGAAAGAGTATACAAAGTAACATTTAGTTTAAAATATTTAGTAGTATTCTCACAAAAGGAGCAATGGATCTTAATTGTGGAGAGGGTCTATTGTTACATTCTATTTCCTTACATGACAGGAGCTCCTAAATTCTGTGGTTGGAATTTACACGTTTTTTACACATACAGCTCTTTTCTGGACAGAGACAGCTAGTCGTACGACTGTGAGGGAGGCGAGTGTCTGCACTGCACCCTGCGTCTGGTTTTGGCAGTTTTACCACTCACCTGATAGGAAATACTGAATCAAATGTATCCAGACAGTGAAAAGACTCCTGGTTTCGCTTAGAAGAGGCGTCCACTGTGCCGGATGACATGGGGGCAGAGGAGGGTATGAACCGATGTCATCTCGGAACATCTCCAAGTGG